>VUQH01007064.1:219-24710 GCA_015106775.1 Etroplus canarensis | reverse complement strand
ACAGTGATTTAAGTAATTTCCCTCCGGGGATTAATAAAGTATTCTGATTCTGATTCTGATGATGCGGGATGAGGGTTAATAATAACCAATTAATTTGATCAAAACACATGACCTTAACACAAACAATAAGACCATTTTGAAGTGTGGAAGTCAGCATTATCAGTAGTGAGGGTGGGTGAGCAGATGGGTAAACGATGCAGTGGTGGAAATAAAGAGAGCAGCCAACTTGTAAGTGGTAAAAGCTGCACTTCCTCAAGTGGCCAATTGAGACTGGGTCTGTTCCCATAGACTTCCATGGTAAAACATCCAACTTTACAGCATTAAAAAGCATACATACTGCTTAGTACAAAATAGAAGTTTTTGCCTCTGGATGGTTTCTTCCTTTGTAACAGCTTTAAATGGGGTGTTAAAACAAAATAAGCAAAAAAAAAAACATGCACACAAAATAAGCTAATTCAATAGAGTTGGGGGGAGGTCACTTTGTTTGACAGGTGTCTTGATACAGGGAGCTGAACTCTATAGGCACCTGCTAGGCCTCACCTCTACCAACATGAGTGATTGAAGGGGACCTCTGCACTGTGCTTTTGCATTTTGGAGCATTTTTAATGGATTATCTAACTAATATTACAGCTAATTTTCAGTTTGGTACAGATATACCAAGCAGAAAATTATATGTGCAAGAGGACTGAGCATAACTTTTTGGCAAGTAAAGTTCTAATCTTTAATTAGTCAGTATAAGCATCTGTGTGCCGGGCTGTGGGAAATGGGGGTGCTGGGGGTGTTGCAGCACCTCCTGCCCCCAAAAGCAGACATTACAGCCCCACCTGTCAATTGCAAAGGTGTTAAAACACTTTAAACTTTCCTGCTTTTATTTATCTAAAAAATGCATGATTTAAGAAGTTGTGATGAATAAATAACACCGAATACTTTTTCCTCTTGAAATAGCTCAGCACCATGGTCAGATGACATTACATAGCCTAATCACCAACAGCTACAAATGGTACATCATTTAAAATGAGTCTCACAGCTGTCACAAGCCTCACGATGCCTTTTATGTTCATACTTTTCATTAACTTACCACCTGATGAAAAAAGCTCAACAGAAGTCCAGCAGATCAAGAATCTCCATTGCCTTGTCCACATAGACTGAATATCTTTGGGATATCAGAGGCTGAATATCAAGTATGGGAGTACAAAGGGGCTCCTATACCTCTCCCTTCTGATTTTCCTCATAGACATTTTTAACACTTTGGACATCAGTGCCCCTCATGAGGAAATTATCACCTAAACCTCTAAGTGCCTCGTCACATTTGGTGCATTATAGCAGTTATTTCACACTAATACCTTTGCTACAAAAGGGTACTTGACTATATTGTATGCCGTTGGAAACGGCTTTTGGGTCAGGAAAAATAATGCACATATTTGGATAGGTTCTAGTCAGCTGTGCGATTACAGGCTTATTGTATGATCATGACTGCTGTGTCTAAATGGACTGTCATACTATTTTTGGGTTTCATAATACATTTGCTCACCTGTGTGTGCACTTGACATGCATTCCCTGTCACAGAGCACAGGTGTAATTATTACTATGTCTGTGCTGTTCAAATATTGTGCATAATCCAGTATATTTTTCTGGGCTGTGCAGATTGGTACTCTAACAGTTAAGTGAAGCAAAATATGCTTCACTTTACTGTTACAGTATATTAGTGTGTTAATGGGATGTTAACAAAAAAAATTACATCCAAGTTGTTAAATAAAAATGTTTAGTACATCCTATTGTTAACCCCTCAACACAGACACACACACACACACACACACACACACCTACACACACACACACACACACATACACACACTTCTGCACCCCTGGCTTCAGAGCCCTGCCTATGGCTCAGACTGTGTGTTGTACCCATAGGGTTAATGGAGACACCTTGGTTACCAAGCTCACTAGCATTAGCTGATAAATCAGCACTCCACCCTCTCCTCCAAATATGGTAACTTCTGGTTCCAAAAAACGAACATACAGGCAGCCAAAATGCTAACATCATCGCTTAAAAATGCAGAGTTTTTTGGCTGATCTCAGAATGGCTGTGTCCATCTACTGCCTGACAGACACAAAACAAAAATCCATGCTTAAGGAGAGCACACTGAGGAAAAGTGGGTTTTTTGCATAAGAAACAAGAGGCCAGATGTCTCCAGTTGACCTGCTCTACTGGTCTGCTCAACCTGCCTGCTGAGCATAGAAATAGAACAGTTAGACAGGCAGTGGATGATCACAATATACAGATTATATACCACTTATTTATTTTACCTAAAAATTGATGTTTATTGGTGGTAATGGTCGTATTTCATATTATTTTTATTAGCACCACCAAAACCAGATTTTTCATATACATGTCATACACAGTTTCATAATTTCACTTCAGTGTTATAGAGAAACATTGGAAAAGGGAGATTAAACCCAAGGTTCTTAAACAGGTGGCTCTGGTGACATGCAGCTCTTTTGCCTATCTCCAGTAGCTCCCTGTGACTATGACAAAAACTAGATAAATGTGAAAATGAACTTTTTTTTTTTTTACTTTTTTTTAATCATTGCCTTAGGGATTCTTTAGATACTCCTATTGTAGAAGTTTGTAGCCTACACACAAGTTTTAATATTTTAGGAACCAAAATGTCTGTCATAGCCTACATCTATCATCTGGCACCTTATACTCTTAATTTTGCTGAACTTGAATAGTGGCGGTTTGCATTAATTGTATATACATAGATGGTTAGTCTCAAGTCCTCCTACCTGGACTTGAAATTCAAAACAAGAAAAGTCATGGAGGAAAACAAACAAACAAACAAACAGTGCATGAATCTGTTTCTTTTCACTGCCATCACAGCTGGTTTCTCAGTTTGCTTGATCTGCAGTTGGACTTTAGTCCACATTAAACTGAAAATTGACTAGCTACAATGCTATTATACGTTTTATGCATTATCAAAGCAGGCTATTTTACTCAGATTCATTTGCACAAGCATAGATAGGACTCAAAGTGGACTGAAAAACTTCACAGGGACTCTGTTGCAACATAGATGTGAACATACTAATAGATATTTTTTTCTCTCATTTAAAATTGTTCAGTTTTTAAGTAAAAGTATTTAAAATAAAAACAATTTTTCTGAGTTCCATAATTTCATAAATGCAAATGAAAATGCAAAGTTGAAATACCAAATAATTAGAAATGGCCCACTGAATAGTGACGTGTTAAATATTTTAATTATTTATGTGTATTAGTAATGCCAATAGACTGCTTTATACTTAATAGGCTGTGATACCTTCATGATAAGGCTGAAATGTCTTTTGCAGCTCCATGAAGATTTTTTGGGTCAAAAATCACAGGAAAATGGCACTTTTGATTGGAAAGGTTGTCGACCCCTTCTATAGCTGGATCTAATTATCTCATTACTCTCCAGAGGATCATTTTCAGCAGCCATAAATCTGGAACCAAAAAAATGACCAAACATAAAGTACACCACACCAATGCTTTGTCTTATAACATTTGAGTAATGTCATGTAAAATCAGTCAATGGTGCTAGGATTATTTACTGAATTAAAACTTTTATTTTGATTTTTTAAATACATATCATTGATGATACCTTCATACTTATAAAGTAAAGGACTTTTGCTGATATTAAATTCTGCCTAACATAGTATTCAGTATCAAAGTATACACATTGTGTTTTTTCTCCTTCATCATTAACAAATGACTTCCCTTTGGCACTCAAGTCTGCATTGTGAGATGGTATGTGTTTTTAAAAATTCACTGCGTTAACTGGGTCAGTCTGAAGCAATCAAAATAATCATTAATGGTGTATAAGAAGACTATGAAGATATTCTTAAATTGTAATGTTGCAGTTGTCTATGAAGGGGGAATACTAGGAACTTGAGTGTTAATGAATTGCGATTGATAAATATATGCATTGGATCATAACAATATAAACCTGTGAAATATCAGCTTTTGCAGCTGTAGAATTTCTTAACATTAACATCACAGTGTTTTAAAATACTGAACACATGTTCAGAACATCAATATCAGTTTACCACTCTTTTTGTGTGCTGAATATTTAACTACAGTCAACAGCTGGTTAGTTTAGCACAGGAGCAGAAACAGGAAACAGACAGCCTGTCTCTCTCCAAAGATAAAAAAAAATAAAAGTCCAACCAATCATTTTGTTGGAGAGTAGAGGGTTCCTCGATGTTGTCCTCCAGTTGACAACTTGCCCAATAAAAGCTGGTTCATGACTGGTGTATTAGACATATTAACCAGCTTGGGAGGAGCAACCAAAGAAATAATTCGTTTTCATTTATCAACAGTTTTTCCAACTGTGGACAGAAGCTAAGCTAAAAATGCAAAACCAGTACAAAGACCATCCCGCCCGCCTGCCTATAATGTATAACAAAACACATTAAAAAGAAAAGTACAAGGCAGCAGTATGTTGAGAATCCTGAGGCAAATGACCAGAGCAAGTCTGTATTGCTATTCAACTCTATTCCAATGAAATGTGTTTCATCAGTGACATATGCAAAAATTCATATCAGACAGATATGTAGATTCATTCTGCTTATAGTCATTTAAATATTCATGTAATGTAACACACAGAAGCTAGGTCTGACCAACAGGCTTGACTATGGGTGAAAGATAACATCCAAAAGATAATTTTAAAACATAATTTATTAGACAAACACTAAAATCAGAAGGAAACAGTACCAGCTACAGCATTTAACACAAAAAAGTTAAGAGGGGAAAACAGTTTAGTTCCCCACTCGCAAAGGGACAGAGCTCAAAGTTCAAGGCAGGTCAGCTATTCACTCTAGAATGCCAACAACTTCCACAGGATTTGGCGGCTGTCCTCCAAGACTCACTACTCTTTATGGAGTAGGCGAGCCGCCAGCCAGCCTCATCAAGAAACTCTGCCTTTAGGTTGCTGCACAGAGTAGGCCCTGGCCTGCACAGGGAACCATGATAACATTACTAAGTAATCAGCTGGATCTCACGAAACCATTAAACACTGTCTACCATAAGAGTATTGATTTTAATCTAAACTTTCTGAAATCTTGACTGTATAGTATAACTGTTTAATATAAACCAAGCACAGCCATTTGCACACAAAAATTGCAAAAGACACACACACACACACACACACACACAAATCAATGATAATTATCCACAACAGCTATGGAGTTTAGCGGGTTTTCAGATTATACCAGTCTAAGCTGTTAAATTAGCATTTAGGTAGACTTTTCTTTTAACCATGTTTTGATCCGTTATGTGTGGCCCTTCATTTATAATATCAAAGTCAGTACAGCTCTTTGAAATGATTTTTGAGCCTCCTCCAGCTTTAAATAAACATTCTTTGATTGCTCTTCCACTGTGTATAATATTTCATTTAACTTTTTTAGGTTTGCGTTTTTAGTGAAGAAAAAATGTAGGAGGAGATTAAATAAATGAAATAATTTGTGTGCTCTGAAAAGTTGGATGGCCCTTTTTCCTCATTACATTGTAGCATACTACAGAGAAAAAAATCCTCTCATCCAGAGCCAAAGTAGCTGATTATTGCATGTTTTATACTTCTACAATACTTTATTATATGAAAAAAATGCAAATGGCAGGGCTGATAGGAATTGGAGGATAATTAACAGAGTATGTGATGCAACATGTCCTATTATGTTCATTTCAGTTGAAGCTTTATGCTTTATTTCTGAAGAGATAACTTTTTAACTTACATCAGACAAAAGCTACTAAAAATGGGTGTTTTGGAATTCTTACTTTTGCTGTTCATTTCTAAATACATCACTGCTTTTTTACTGATGAAATTGCATGGATTTGCAATGAAGCAATACAAATCAAATAAATATCCACAACAAATTTCAGGCCTTGCTTAATGTGCTTGACAGACACAGATGGGATGATCATGCATTTCATTTTTACAAATGCTGCACTTCCTTTTCACTGATCCAGTTCACACCATAAATTGCATAGTTTATTTTTCCTACATGGGCTCCAGGCCAGTACTGCAGAGATGCTTCTATAATATCCAACGACACTAATACCAGTTGATGCCTCAGCATCAGTCATATAATTATGTCACTTGAGACCTAGTATATGTGCAGCAGGTAGATGAGGTTTATAATAGGATGTATACTGGATGTTGTTGGAGGATGACTTTCTAATTAAGAAGATGTGTAGGCATCAGCCTCTTGTTGATGTTTAGATGCCGTGGGAAATAAAGGGAGCACAACAGCTGATCATTTCTGAAAAGGCAGCATCTGTTCTTTTCTTCCATACTGTACTTTGTATTCATACATAGATACATCTCCCATTTTCATCATCCTGAGACTTTGGCAGAATTTATTTGTTCTGATTTTCTTTGAGGAATGAAAGTAAGGTCTTGTTAGGCAAAAGAAAAATCTTCTCTAGAGGAGCCGTTCTCTTTTTGATGTCTTCTGTGTAAACTGAAGGTCTTGGACAAGCTCTCTGTTGTCTGAAAAATAACAGTCTTTTGGGAGGGGGGAGTTAGAACCACAGATTTGATGTGCAATCATACAAAAACTGGAAATCAAAATTACAAAATTGTAATATAGTTTCTTCATGGCATGTCAATTAATGATGTTTCAAAACGTAAAAAGAAATAACACAGCTTCAAAGGAGCTTCTTCATCACATACCTACCTGCCAGAATATTTTGGTGGGTGAAGTCTTGTCCAATGTCTGTTCAGTCCTTGAGCTGTAAATTATAGAGAATAGGTCCATGATGCAATATGGACTCATAGTCTTTATCATCTACTGCACAATGAAATAGAAAACAAAACTAGCTGAACAAAACAAAGGAAACACACCTCTTGGCAAAGTAGTCACAAGACTTTGAAGTTATCTAACGTGTCTTCAGAGAGACTGACTTTGATGTTCAGAAAACTCTTCTCAAACAGTGACATATTCCCCTGAAAATAATTGTCAAACGTGTTCCTGAGCACACAGACTGCCCCGCAGGCAGCATAGGCGTGAACTCTTATTCTTTGTTGAAAATTTCTTGTTGTTTTGTATGCTCTGTTGTGTGGCATCATGAGTTTTGTTGTATGACATACCATTTTGAAGACACAAATATTGTCATTAATCGTGTAGATGTAACACCTTTGCTATTTGCTTTAGTTTTACTTGAGGACTCTCATAAACAACAAGTGTCTCAGTAATACCAAGAGGGGAACTTTTAGTTTTTTAGCCTTTGAGCTGATGTGTGTCACTTGCAAAGCACAAACTAAAATGGCTGCAGGAACAGAGAGGGACCCCAATAAAAGAAGACCAAATATTTAATGACACAAAGACAAACAATAAGCAAAAGAAATCTAATGAGGAAATAGGCAATAGCAGAAATCAGCAGAGATTCAAAAATAAGGTTAGGAAGACTAAAAATAAAAGCAACTGAGACAATAATGCAAAGAAGATGGTTGGCCAGACTGCTTTGAGATGATAGCATCAACAGAAACTCCAATAGCCACACGTTACAACCAAGGCATGCAGAAGAGCATCTCTGAATGACAACACCTCAAACCTTGAAGCAGCTTGGATACAGCAAAACATGACCACGCCAGGTGCCACTCCTGTCAGCTAAGAACAGAAAAATAAAGCTGCATTTGGCACGGACTCACCAAAACTGGACAACAGAAGCTTGGAAAAACATTGCCTGGTCCTGGAAACGGTCTTAATTTCTGCTATGACATTTGGATTGTAGGGTCAGAATTTGATGTGAACATGAATGTAAGGATCCATCCTGCCTTGTATGAATGATACCAGCTACTGGTGTTGGTATAATAATGTGGGGGATATTTTCTTGGGACACCTTGGGCACTTTAGTGCCATTTGATCATATCTGGGCATTGTTGGTAACCATGTCCATCCCTGTATGACCATACCTTCTGATGTGCTTCCAGCAGGATAATTCACCAAATCACAAAAATCAAATAATCTTAAACTGGTTTCTTGAACATGACTTTAAGTTAACTGTATTCAAATGACCTCATCAGATAGATCACTTTTGAGATGTGGTGTCATGAGAGATTCACATTGTGTGCAGCCAACAAATCTGCAGCAATTGTGTGATGCTATCATGTCAAAATGTACTAAAATTGCTAAATGTTTCCAGCACCTTGCTGAATCTATGCCATGAAGAATTCATGTAGTTCTGAAGGTATAAGGGGTTCTAACACAGTATTAGCAATAAAGCAACTGGCGAGCGCATAAAAAAGGAGGAGTAACTAGCTGATTTCTGAAAATATGATGTACTGAACTTGTGGGGAAAGAACAAAGTAAAACTATCTAGTATGCATGAAAACCAATATTACAAAACAAAAAACAGGAAATTAACTTAACAACAAATGCAAGAAAAATAAAAAGAATCCAAGTCCATACAGTTCCACATAAGTTCTGTGAAAACATGGATGTTACCATGAGTCTACAACAACAAAGAGTGTTACATTGGCTATAATAAAACCCCTATACAAATCTTCTAAAGCTTAAAATTGTCTCATAGAGCCCTCCAAGGACTGAGACATGCAGGCAGTTTCTTTTTATATGATGATTATACTTTTCTCCACTTTAAAGCATTTCTCTAAAAATGGACATTCTTCAAATGGTAATGCCTTAATGTTGCATATTTATTAAAATTAATACTGATTTTTTTTAAACTAAGAATGAAAATTGGGCATGTACTCAAAAAGTACAATCAGAATTTCATTAACTTGTTACTCATTAATTGAGCCATTAGTATTTGTAATAGGGGTCAAAAAGCACAAGGGGTCAGTCTGACATGGGGTCTCTTAGAGGCCAATTACTGTATCGGAGGCACTCAGTTGCAGGGCTAGAGGTGGAAGAATGTAATGACTCAGCATCTGTTACCTGTAGAGCTATTCTTCCATAAATCAAGAAAAAAGACCTTGCATAGTTACATATTACCTGTCTTGTTAGGCCTGCCACATATGTAATGTCTTGTATTCAGAGAGTGAGAAATGTATGAGCCACATAAATGGTTATATATTATTGCCAGCATGGCTTTACTTGTGTTAACCTGTATTGCTGCATTTTGTTCTCCTCAGTGAATGTTTCTATCTAAGACATCTGAGTCTCCTAAATCTCCTTCATGCATAAGTTAACCTCTCACAATATCTTTTACAAAAAAGAACTTATAAATATAGAATCCTCTGAGTCTTAAAACATTGTGGCAATGCTCAGTGGCAATGGGTTCTTCTAGCCAACTGCCTCAGGGTCTAAAATAATGCAAATCAATGACAGTGGAAGCCTTTAAAAAGATAAGAGAGCACTTTCAGTCTGCAATTTCCACTGCTCAAAATGTCATGTAAGAAATGACACTTAAGGGGAACTGCTGAAGATAGCAGTCAACCTTTTTGCAGGATACCCCAGCACTATTTTAATGTGCCCTACTGTGTGGGCAGAGTGGCTCTTTTTAGATGTAGAGACAGCTTCTTCACACAGAACTTGTTATTGGCCCTAACATGACTAAGTATTTTGTACGAGTATAAAATAAAAAGCCATGCAAATGTCAAATGACCCCAGAGGCACCTCAAAGAGACAGAAAAACAAGTTTCAACCTTAAAGGTCTGGTATTCTTTTAATACTAAGTTTATTTTAACTATATCTGGAAGAATCGTAGCATGTTTGCTCAGCTTTTTTTTTAATGGGAGGGTCTTTTTTCAAGAACCCTTTTTTTCCAGAGATTAACTCATACATGAGACCTTTAAACTGTGCAAAAACACAAGCTAAAACATAAGTCATTAGAACTATTTTAATGAGAACATCTATGTAGGTGTTCCTCCAAAGCCAATATTGTATACTTTTGGGAAGTTGGTCTGACTCTTCTGAACCTCCTCCAACATGAATTCAGTCAGGGCCCCTGTCACATATCATCCCACTCTTTCTTAAGATCTTTGCTGTGTGTGCCTTCTCTGAGGTTTCCTGTGGATGGAAGATGTCCAAAACAAAGTAAACAGATTATTAATAAATTCAGCCTGTTAGAATTTTTCTTCCCTTTTTTCTACTTCTGTGTGTGCCATGAACATCCGATCATAGTTCTCCCTACAGCTGGAAAACCCTTGTGCCACAGCTCCACTTCATACTTCTATGTCCTTTTCAGCCCCAGCCATGGTGTGTTTACATTGCATTGCCCTTTTTTGCATCAGTGACAGCAGTGGCAGGGGAGAATTTAGCTCATATTTTATTAAACCAATCTGCAGCTATCGCAGTTGACTCAGAAACTTGGCAGGTCTTGAAATGGGTACTTTTTAATTCATTATTTACCATTTCCCAGTGATGCCTGCTCACATGCGCACACTCACATAAATATAACTGAAATAGTGTGTTTGTGTGTAATGCCTGTGAACAGAGCTGAACCAGAGGATGTGTCCAGGATGTGTCCAGGCATTGTGTCAGTTAGTGTGTGTGTGTTTTTAATTTGGATCCCCAGGTCCGCGTTCAATCCATATTTTTCTTTTATTTGGTCACTAATGAGGCTTCTTTCTCAGTTCAAAGAAAAGAAAATACTTTCAAGTATCATTGGAACTCTGGGGCTTGTTTATCAGCATCATTATTAAGTCATTGAGAAAAGACAGTTTATGTTGCATCATTTATTGCATTAGCCTTCAAACAATACTATTTTGCTGCTGGACCAGCGGACAGGTTATGGCTGCTGCACCTCTGACTTCTCCTTCTGATTGACTGTGAAATGACCTCTTTAGTTATAATGTGGCAAAGTGAAACATAATACCTCAATAGCAGCCGAAGCTCAATGACTCATGCCGTAATAGCTTTACTGCTTCCTCTCAGCATGTAGGGCCAGTTGTTTTCACATGCCCATTATGCATGCTTGTTGATGCCTCAAGACATGGTTATTTTTTTTCCCCTTCATTTTCAGCCGAACGTCGACTGATGTTGCACTGAATTGCGTGAGCCAACTTTGACCCTTGATGTTTCTTTGAAGAGGCCTTTAAAATAAGCTTGTTCTCTCACTTTCTGTGCAGACCTCCGTGTTTCTTCAGAGTTCTATAATGACCAATCTGGACCAGAGGCGCTTTATCTTATATGTCAGTGTGACACACCGGCAGCCAGGGTTGCTTTCCATGTAAAGCTTTTCCTCTCTTTTGTGTGTGCCAGCATTCTTGAATAGTACTGCAGCAATGCTGACAAAATAGTTACCTACCTCACCTCGGAATCCTCGTTCTCTCTCTCTCTCTCTCTCTCTCTCTCACACACACACACACACACACACACACACACACACACACACACTTCCTTTCTCTTTATAGATTCAAAGCCAGTCTTCTCAGGCTCCTTTGTTCCCCACTCCAGGCTGGGCTCAGATCCTCTCTGCTCTCTGTAAGCCCGCTTCCCTCTGTCATCAGGATTACAGGCTGTGCTGTAGCAGATTAATGACTGACAACTCTACACTCCTCTCAGCATTGCATGGCACACATAGAGTTACTAGGATGGCGCGTGTGCCTGGTTGTGAGGGAGAGAGGAACAACTGCGGGGGAGATAATGCATTGTGTTGGTCTGAGAACAATATGTTAGCTGTGAGATTGGATGCGTGTGAAGTGGTGTTGTGTAGCTGCGAGACCGTGTGTTTGTGAAAGTGTTGCTTATTTTAAAGCGGTGGTATGTGCACTGTAAGCTTTTCAACTTCTTCACTTCAGTGCAGTTAAGTCAGTGAACATGGGGCCTCTGCTGACCAAACTTAGGTTGATGCATGTGTCTGCTCTCATGTGTACATATGCGCATTTATATACTCATGTCTCGAGAGCCCAGTGGGAAAAAAGTAGCAGTTGCAATCCTAGTACCTTAAGGGGCTGTGGATTGCCACCTGAAACATCTTTTCTCTCCAGTAACTTTCCCCAATAAAACCAAAACAGAGTCTGTGTCTAACTGCTTTGATTGAGGCACAGTGGAAGCTGGCAGTCATTGTACAAACCAAAACAAGCAGGCAAACAAACTGAGAGCTAACACTTTTCAAAGTTTGGAATAAATTAGGCCAGGATCTCATACCACCTCAGAGCCTCACAGAAACAGCTTATGTGTGTCATGAATTACTAAGTAGTAATATTTGGGGCTTCTCACAGCCATCAAACAGCTGAGGCTTAATTTCCTGAGACTTGCCCTGGAGTGTCCACAAAAGTGGGCTGTCGGAGTTGCCATCTGAGGACTGAAAACTTGCCTTTGCTTGCATTATCTTGATGTGTTAGACATTTTCCTAGAAGCCAGCAATTATTCTTTCTTGTTTCTTAGAGGTGACAAATGCCTAAAAAGCATGCCTGATAGGCAGTGATACCCATACATAACTTTATACAACTTCATACATTTTCTCTCTTACATTTTCCAAGGTAAATATTGTCATTTCACTAAATTTATTCAGCAGTTTGGAGTGACTAGCTTGTATGTGAAATGCAACACATTTCCAAAGCAAATTATATACTGTAGTTAAAGATTTTGAATTTTGGGTTACTACAGAAAAGTAATGGGTTTCTCTGAGTATCGTTGGCAGCTCCACCAAGAAGTGATTTCTCCTCTCAATTTCTTTTTCTTTCATTCATTATAAATTTCAGTCCTTAAATATAAACCGTATTTACATGATCACAAATTAGTGTAAAAAATCAATGAGTTTCCTCTTTCTTGCCTCACAGCTCCTAAAATTTTAGGACTTAACTCCAAATGGCAATCTGCATGGATGAAGAAGAAACTAAACTAACTAACTAAAGTGCCTCTGATGGCCACTGAGGCTTGCTTCAAAAGCAAATAAGTCTCGATAGACTACCATGTTAAAATACCTAACTTCAGCCAAGAAAATTACATGTTTACAGCCTAGTGAAAAATGGATTTTGGCCCTTATAGCTTATTACACTGTGCAGGCATGTTTTTTTTCATAACTCGCCTGAGTCTTAATGCCATAATGCTCTACTCTACAATGAAAAATCCTCCACAAATCTATGGGGGATATCACAGTGGCTCCCATATATACACAGTAAATGGCTCAACCCCCAAACTGAAAAACATTATGTACACAATCAGGTAAATCTGTTCAGCTGTAAATATCTAAACAGCCAGTCATATGGCAGTAACCCAATGTATTTAGGCACATAGATATGGTCAAGACGACTTGCTGAAGTTCAGCAACAGAATGGCGAAGAAAGGTGGCATGGTTATTGGTGCTAGGTGGGCTGGTGTGAATATTTCAGAAACTGCTGATCTACTGGGATTTTCATGCACTAACAGTTCTAGGGTTTATAGAGAGTGACCCAGAAAAAGAAAGATTCAGTAAGCAGCAGTTCTCTGGGCAAAAATACCTTGTTGGGTTACACCAACAGATGACCACACCGTGTGCCACTCTTGTCAGCTAAGCAAAGGAAAATGAGACCACAATTCGCATGGGTTCACCAAAATTGGACAATAGACCACTGGAAAACGTTGTCTAGTCCAATGAGTCCTGCAGTGAGATTGAGATGGTGGAGTCAGAATTTGGCTTTAACAACATGAAAGCATGGATCCCTCTCTCGTATCAGGCTTGGTTCAGGCTGGTGGTGGATGTTTAATGGTGTGGGGGATATTTTTTGTTCTACTTTGTGGCCTCTTAATACCAACTAAGGATTGTTTAAAGGCCACAGCTTACCGAGTAGTGTTGCTAGCCATGTCCATCCCTTTATAACTAAAGCATACCCATCTTCTGATGGCTGCTTTCAGCAGGACAACGTGCCATGTTACACAGCTCAAATCAGTTCACTGTACACAAATGGGCTCCACAGTCACCAGATCACTGTCACTATGGACCATGAGGAATGTTTCTAGCACCTTGTTGAATCTATGCCATGAAGAATTAAGGTAGTTCTGAATGCAAAACTGGGTGTAACTTGGTACTAGTAAGGTGTATCTAATGAAGTGACCAGAGAGTGTATGGCGCTTAAGTAAGGCTCTCAATGTGTGGTTCTGCCACTATAAATGAGATATGAATAGCTGAAACCTGAATGACAACAGATACTAGAAAGCTGTGGTAAAATACTTTTATTTAGCAGTAATCCATATCTGAAATATAGCATCCAAGCAGAATAGCTCTGACATGTACAGAACTCAACTCACCATTCTCTCAAGTCATATATGCCTTTTATGTAAATATGTCTATTTATTTGCTCTTTTGTGTGTTTGTGTATGTGCTGTAAGTGCATGTTGACACGTAGTATTTTTTCCATCAATAACAGTATAATAAAACTTTTAAATACAGGTCATAGTAACTCTTTTTAAATGTCTCTGGATATAAAAGCTGGTGTTCTGACCCTCATTAGTCCATTAATGAAGGTAAGTCATACTTTTCTTTATCACTTTGTCCATAAACTCTATTAATTACTTCGTTCATAAATAGGCTCCATCATATCTGCTGTACTGCCACTTGTACTATATATTCTTTTTATATCTCCTAATTGCTTCATAACTGTGAGTCATGTTGTGGACTGAACTTTTGCTTTTATTTGACTTCAGCACTTTTACTTCCCTCCACCAGCATCAGACCTGTAAGTGTTGAAGAGGCATTTTAAGAGCAGTAACAACATGTGCGGCCCAGTCACACCGTTATTTTCAACTCCAATAGAAACAACTTAAATCATAACCTTTGTAGCTCTTTCTCCACCCACAGTTTTATATTTGCCTTTTAATTCTCCTGTTCATTTAACATATGTTTCTTTTAACAAATCTCCAATGGTAATCCTTTTGAGACAGGTATGCAGTGCATTACAGTATTAAAATGTCTCCATCCTCTAGTGCTCAGAGGAACCAGAAGCATTTCTTCCGGTTCTTCTTGGTGGTGGCAGGGGGTCGCACTGGTTGTGGGGAGTCCTGTTGGTGAGGTGTTGCGGGCTGAGGAGTGGGAGTCTGTGGCGAGCCTTCTGGAGGGTCACCCACCTTCCATGTGCGTACCACCTGCCCTTCCTGCAGGCGAAAGTCATGCTCTACACTGGAGATAGAAAAGGAAAAAGAGACAGTTTCAGAAAGTGTCAGTATTGCGTATTAAGACCTGGATTCACTAATTTTATGGCCACGTGGGGGCAGTAGAAAGAAGCAGTGAAGATATGACCTTTAAAGTTGGTAGTGTGACCTTGATGGCAGTTATTTGGAGTCAAAACAATGAGCTTAAGGTCCATAAAGTCTAGGGGAGATGCATACTCCCTGTAGGTTTATGTGAATTTGATTTGACAAATTATACAAATAATAACTATGCGTGCTTTAAACAACACTTACAAGGGTGTCCACTGTATGTTGTAAGAGAAAGAACTAGTGTTAAGAACATAAATGTGAAGCAATAAAGAGATCCACAGCTGCAGCTTACAAGCAGGCAATAATGAAGCTGTTGACAAAGTAAATCAAGTGTTAAAATGCTGAGTATCACAGAAATGTCGCAGCAACAGCAGTGATCCCAGGACTGCGGTTGACATACACTCCAAAGGAAAAGTCAGCAAGGTCCATTGTCAGTCACATTCAATCACATGACAGTATATCCCAGGGGCTCGACCACTGAAATGAGATGTGAACTCTGATGCACCTCTGCAGAAGTATAGGTAAAGGTAAGCAATAATAAAGGAATGCATGTGCAGTAAAGGAATAAGGACAATATTTGCTTACTGAATTACTTTTGTCAGCAGTTTCATGTTGGGTAAGCATTCCCCCCATGAACTGATTCTCTTTTCCTCCTCTTTTCTTTTTTCATTTTACTTTGCTGCTACTCTTGCTTATTATGCAGTGGCCTAGTTAGCTGGTGTTTCTCATCACAGCACAGATGCTGGAAATAAAAAGGACTCCCTCATATATGAGGTTTCGATGAGAGGAGTGCTGCAGAGGAAGCAAGGAGGACTCCGCTCAGTAGGGGCAGCAGCAGTGGCGGCGGCGGCAAGGCCATGAGTTTTCAGACGATAACACAGAGGTCTCTCCTGTTCATATCCATTTGGCTTCAAAACTCCCACTCCCTCAGTCACTCAACCACTTTACTTTGGATGCCCACTGGTATTCTAGTGCACAAATAAAAAAGAAACATTAAACTCCAGACAGGAGCACAGTTCAGGCAACGGGTGCGGACAGAGCAAACAATAAATAAAAGTAAGCGGGTAAAAAGAGCAGTGGAGAGGATTTCTTCCCTCCTCAATATTTACAGCAGGTAAAAAAAAGACCACTTCAAATAAATCTGTTTGTGACAGCTGCTACTGCTTCACAGTGTGAAACAAACTTCCAAAGCTGTGTAAAATGAGCCCCTAGTCAGTACCAAAGTAAGAGATGGAGAAGCGGTCTCTGCCCTTCTACTACCTGAAAATGAGCAGAGTAAATAAAGTATACCATTCCCCCATCTTCACTGTCTCCATGTTATACCAACACACAGCTTGGCTCCCTATAGAGCTCCTCAGTGACTCTTGTCTTGCTTCTGCTGTGTTCCCTCTTTGTGAAAATGAATAGCCTCAGTCCACAGTTCTGCGTGATCAAGGCACATCGGCACTGTAGGGAACTGTCCACCCTCAACCTTAATTACTGTATCTGCACACTGAGCCCACAAACTGTGGCAGGCAGGAAGCTGTGAACCTAACAGCTCCTCCCGCTGCTCCTCTTCTGTCCTCTGCTCACACTTTGCAGTTTTTAGCTGGAGGCTGCACCCCGCCACACCTTCTGCCTGTGGACAAATTAGCTGTGTTTTAAATACTGCATGATGATGGCCATATTTTAGAAGTAGAGTGGCAGATTGTGTCACAGTGCTCTTTCTAACAGTAATGTGCATAAAGCTGAATGCGTTTTTATAGTACTGTAAGTGATAAGTGCAACCACACATGGACTAAGTGTCAAATATGATGGTGGTGATCAGACGGTGTTGATCTGATCGGGTTTATGGTGGTATTCACTGACATCTGACCTTATCACAATCTCTGAATATTAACAAGAAGAGAATATTACAAGATTTTTATTTTAATGGCCACAGGGCATGGATACATTGATTTATTGAAACAAATATAACTAGGAGTCCACACTAAAAAAATATAGATGAGACTATTAGCATTGTTCAGTATAATTTGTATTACATAGACACAAAATTGGAGAAGTGCAATAAAAACATTAAAATGTGTTATTCGTTAATAATACCATCCAGACTAAGTATAGGCATTTGGACAGTTGCACAGTTTTGTCTTTTAGCATATTCAGTTTTAAATATAATTAACACATCATAGGTGCCACATTTCAGCTTTAATTTAGGCAGGTTCACATCAGTCAATCTTTGTTTCAGGCTCTTTCCTTTTTCTGCCTGGCCTTTATGTTGACCAGAGGTGTGTGTGCTGTTGTGAATCTTCTGGGGTTGTTGTCATGAAGTCCTCTCTTGATCACTGACAGGGAAATATGAATGCCTACATCCTTCCCAGGATGTGCTTGATTTTGTGTGCATGCGTTATTTCCAGCGGGTTTTTGATGTTTTAAAGCCTCATTGTGACCTTCACTTGCATGGTCATTTCATACACAGACAGACAACGCCACTTCAATTTAAATGGCAGTTCCCCATATTCAGTCAATTTTCAGAGACACGTGAGATCTACATTGTGCCAATCTTAAAGGTACACACAGTAGTGCAAGAAACACTAAGTAGCAAAATGCCCAGTTACTTTTGAACTTTTGAATGCAGTCTGCATTGCTTTACTATTTTAAATTAAAGCTGGTTAAAGAAAACATGGATAATTGTCCAAATGCTTAAGTTGTGGACTTGTGGTGAACTTAAAAGTTTGGTCAGAATCTTGCTTACAGTCATGTGAAAAAGAAAGTTTGCATGCACATCTGTGAAAAACTAAGAACATCCCATGATTCAAAAGCTTGCACAACCATCTTTTGCTGTGATAACTTGAAGCAATCATTTTCTGCATGACTTTATCAGTCTCTCACATCACTGTGTAGGAATTTTACAAAGTCGCTTCAGTTCATTGAGGATTATTAGCATTCATTTAAGGACAGATTTCAGGACAGTTACCACAGCATTTTGATCAGGTTGAAGTTTGAACTTTGGCTGGGCTATTGTAATGCCTTCTTTTTTTCAGCCATTCTATTGGGGATTTGCTCCTATGGCTGAGATCATTGTCCAGTCTCATTACATAATTTCAGCCAAGCTTTAGCTGTCAGACAGATGGTCTCAAATTTGACTCCAGAATACTTTGGTATACAGAGAAGTTCATGATCAACTCAGTGACCGTGAGGTGTCAGGTCCTGCAGCTGCAAAACAAGCTTGAATCATCAACCATGCTCAACGGTTGGTATGAGCTGTTTGTGCTAATGTGCTCTGTTTGGTTTTTGCCAAATGTGGCACTTTGCATTACTTCCAAACATCTCCACTTTGGTGTTGTCTGTCCAAAGGACATTGTTCCAGAAGTCTTGTGGTTTGTTCTAATGCAACTTTGCAAACCTAAGCTTTGTTGCCATTTTCTTTTTAGAGAGAAGAGGCTTTCTCCTGGCAAACCCTTCCAAACAAGCCGTACTTGTTCATTTTTGTTTCTAATTGTCCTGTCATGAACTTTAACATTTAACACACTAAGGGAGGACTGTAGAGTCTGATACACAACGTGTGGGTTTTTTTACAATTTCTCTGAGCCCTTCACGGTCTGACCTTGGGATTAATTTTCTGGGACGTCCCCTCCTAGGAAGATTGTGGTATGGTGTTAACACACAAGTGAATGCTCTAGACCAGCAAACTGCCAAAACTTCTGCTTTTATAGTGATGGTCACACTGGCTGATGATCAGTTAATGAAGTGCATTTGCCGCCATTTACTCTCTTAATTCCTGTGGAAGCAGTAAGGGGGTACTTAGTTTTTCACATAACTTCAATCCTCTGAAAGTTTTCTTTTTCATATGACTACACAATAAAATCTTTGGAACTTCATCTTTATTTATAGGAGACATTTTGTGTTGACCATACGCAGATAGACAGACAGACAGACAGACAGACAGACAGATGAAAGTAGTGAAAGAACAGGCTAGCGTCAAAATCAAAGTACCTCCAAAGTCAAATGGTATTTCTTCCTACTAAAATGCAAGCATACTATTCATTTCCACTACTCCATGCTAAAAGTTTTATTGTTTATATAGCCTTTTATAATCATTCAGTTTGGGAGACAGTGACCTTGCCAAAGAGTACTACCCCAGTGCATCCTTGCAGGGGATTGAATCAGCAGATTTGTAGTTACCACATAATAGAATTCAAGGTTTTTCACAACTGCTATTTGAAAAAACAAAACAAAACAATATTTATACATAACGATTTAACTGGCACTACTAATTAAGTTTGGAGCCATCTGCAGTCAGATGAAGTTACACAGTAAAGTTTGCTATCAGAAACAGAACCATACTTGGCTGCTTTGTATCGCACTTTCTGCAAATGAGGATGTTAAGTGTACTAGTCAGGCTAGATATGTTAGTGAATTGACAAGGTAAAACAATATTTTATAACCAGATTTTAAAATATATATATAAGCACAGAGATTAGGCAGTGTTTCATCGCTTTTTCATCCTTCCATCTATAAAACATTTATTCAACTGCACCAGCAGGAGATCATCATTTCTCCTCCATCTCTCCTCTGTGGATCTGCTGAGCGGTGGTGGAGAGACTTTCGGCAGAAATATAGCAGTGCAAAGGCAATCAGCTCGAAATATCTTTGCAATTTTCTCTCCTATGGGCTGAATATCCTTAAAAAAAAAAACCTCCCAGAACATTTCATTACGACAGGAATTTGATGAGCAGGCAATCTGTGCTTGAGAGCCATGTGATGTGCCACCACACCACACAGATGTATGCGTATGCCTAAACATAACACAAGAGATAAAAATGCAAGTGCATACATAAACAATCCTCCAAACCCTTAACATGCACACACACAGACACACACATACAGAGGAACTTTCTTATTAGTAATGAGGAGAACAGACTGCTCCCTGAGGTCTTATTGTTCTGAGATGGTTTCATCATCTGCTTGGCTGTCGCAGAAGTGTCCCAAACTATGGTCTTACTTTAAAGGCCCTTCTTTAATACTTGTATTCAGATCACACTGATTTGGGAGTGGTATATAAACAGACGTGTTTCATTTCAAAAGAGTGTTACAGTATCCAAGGCTGTTGTTTGAATCTAACATTCCATTGTTCCTCAAGGTGGTAATTTATCTAGCCTGGTGTATTTTGTTGAGCACATCCATTTCAATAAACCATTCAATACTACGATGGGTTTTGAATAAAGATCTCCTTCAAACACTGTACCCACTGTACTGCACTGCTTCTGTGCTGTTTGTGTATGCATGTCCATGTAAGATTGTATTTTCAGTCCAAGCTAAATTCTGTTATTTCGTTTCTTGTGTAACTGCAGTGCATGTCTATTTTTTCTGTTACAGCAGGGGGTATAACTCCTAGGAAAATTGGAAAAGGTGGGTGTCATTCAAGATCTTCTAGTCAAATGAACGACAAGCACAAGCTCTCTAGGATCATCAGTTAGAAATACTGGACAGTAAGTGCAATTGAATTTTGCAAGGCTATAATTTGGCCAAGCAATTAAATCTCAATGAGGCAGAAAAAAGATTAAATTGGTAGGAGGATGATTACACCACCACAGCAAAATCGTACAAGTCTAAGAGAGTGTTAAGAGGACCACAAAATGAAACAAGAGACAGTCATTTAATGTTAAAGTTTTGTGACTCAGGTGCTTACTGTCCAGTTGTTAGTGCTGTCACCTCATGGCAAGAAGTTTCCTGGTTCTACCCATACTGCTCAGGCATTCCTGGGTGGATTTTTTTGTTTGTTTGTTCAACCAGGAAGTGAAATTCAAAAATTTGTTAGTGTCCTAGGAATACTGGAATCTGAATGTTCTAAGACCCACAGAGTACTCCAATTTGATACTGTAGTCCCAACACATGCATGTTAGGTTAAGTGAGTGGTTATCTGTCTTTCTGTGGATTGCTGAACTATTCAAGATAGACCGCACCAATCATCCTATGTTACAATTAAAACGAAGTTTTGTGACTGTATCTGATACAGCTGAGACTACGGATGTAATGATAACTGTGGTAGTTAAAATGAAATATTGATGCACAAATGATAATATTGTAATTAACTGTGTACTTGTTTTTTTTTTCTTCAAGAACAAGGGTAATGTGCAGAGCTATAGTAATTGCAGAGGTACAGTATAAAGTTGATGAGCCATACCATGACGATATGATAGTGTTGTTGAAGCTAGGTTAAGAAGAGAGGTGACAGTCAGTGAGCAGCAGTGTGGTTTCAGGCTGAGAAAGAGTACTACAGATACAATGTTTGCTTTGGGAGTGCTGATGAAGTATGGAGAAGGTCAGAAGGAGCTGCACTGTGTCTTTGTGGAACTAAAGAAAGCATCTGACACCAAGAGAAGAACTGTGGTATTGCATGAGGAAATCAGGAGTGGCAGTGAAGTATGTGAGGATGGCGCAGGATATGTATGAGGATGGCAAGACAGTGGCGAGGTGGGTTCAAGGTGGGGGTAGGATTACATCAGGGATTGGCTCTTAGCCCCATCTTGTTTGCATTGATGATGGACAGGTTGACAGATGATGTCAGGCAGGAGTTTTGATGGGCTATAATGTTTGCAGATGACATTGTGATCTGTAGTGAGAGTAGGGAGCATGGTTCAGGACAAGATAAGGACCCAAAGGACTCCAAGGCCAGACATGGTAAAGTAAACAAAAAGCAAGCTTTATTGAAAGCTGGTAGAACATCCATGAAAATACATAAACTAAATCCAAAGGGTACAATGCTAAGGCCTGAAGCATGAGGAGAAGAATAAACATGGCACAGAGAATGCTTAACAAGACCAGACTCAGCATAGAGAACTCCAGACTAAACTGGACAACACAACACTGAACAAAGGAGAGGCAGGGGTATAAATACACACAGACTAATGACAAAAATGGCCACAGGTGGGATGGGAAGGAACCACATGTGACGACAATCAAGCACAGGAAGTAAAACTGAACATAATGCAAGGGCCATGACTGGTTACACAAGTAAAACAGGAAATGAAAACACAACTACAGACATAAACAACTGGATGGTCTGTAATCTTCTACTTTTAAATTCAGACTAAACTGAGGTGTTTGTGTTTGGCCCTAAAAACCTCGAATATTTTTTCTAACCAGATACTTTCTCTGGACAGCATTACTTTGGCTTCCAGTGACACTGTGAGGAATCTTGGAGCCATTTTTGACCAGGATATGTCCTTTAATGCTCACATTAAACAAATATGTAGGACTGCCTTTTATCATCTCTGCAATGTTGCCAGAATTAGAAGCAACATTGCAGAGATGTTGCTGTGCAACATTGCAGCATTAGTGATGCTGATAAATTAGTTCATGTATTTATTACTTCTAGGCTTGATTATTGTAATTCATTGCTATCTGGCTGTTCTAAAAGCTCCCTAAAAAGCCTTCAGATGATCCAAAATGCTGCAGCGAGAGAACTGACAGGGACTGGAAAGAGAGATCATATTTCGAACACTGTAGGATCTTTACCGTACAGTGTAAAGCACCTTGAAGTGACTTTTGTTGTGAATTGGTGCTATATAAATAAAACTGAACTAAACTGAATTGAACTGAGAACATAGACACAAGTCAGAACTTTACAAAAGACAACAGACAGCCAGATGACACAAAGGGAACTAATAATACTCTAAACACAACAGGGCCAGAAACTAAGATTCAAACATAAATGGAAAAAAACAAACTAAAAATCAAACTACAAAAAAAACACAGGACCATGACAGAGCAGGTGGAGCCTGGAGAGGTAGAAGTATCCAGTTTTTTTGCTGGGAGTGACCAGGATATACAGGATTAGAAATGAGTACATCGGAGGGACAGCTCAGGTTGAGAAGTTTGGAGACAAAGTCAGAGAGGCAAGGCTGAGATGGTTTGGACATGTTCAGAGGAGGGATAGTGGACATATTGGACAAAGGATGCTGAGGCTAGAGCTGCCAGGCAGGAGGAGAAGAGGAAGACCACAGAGAAATTTGACTGATGTAATGAAGGAAGACATGGAGAGGGCTGGTATGAAAGAAGAGGATGCAAGAGACAGGGTGAGATGCAGGCAGGTGATCCATTGTGGCAACCCCTAATAAGAACAGCCGAAAGAAGATGTAGAAGATATGAAAATTTTACAATTACTTGTGTACTTTTTTATGCTTGTGTACAGTTATGGTCACAGACTCTCTCTTCAAACAAGAAACAAATATAGCACAACATAAACTCATTGCAAGTCTTTCTAACTTCTCTAGCGATATTACAGTGATGTATTTGACCAAGCTCATTGTGATGTGAAAACCTGATATCATGACAGCCCTAGGTGTGACACTATCAACACAATCTGTGCACGAGCAGGCAGACGGCCATATTAACACCTGCCAAAGTACTCAAAACCATTTCTCACCACAGTAGGTGTACCCATGACCACAAGACACACACACACACACACACACACACAAAACAGACTCACAAACTGAAAACAATACCAACTACAAAATCACAGCTGTTGATATCACTAGGACTCTGCAGCCATGCTAGTGGCACTGAGCGGCTGTGCCATCTTTTGCACAACAGAAACCTTGAGCCAAATGCTAAGAACAGCATGGTATTATGCTAACAGTGACCTTGATTTAATTTTGGATGTGAGCATGCTAAGATATTCTTATTAGCAATAAACACAAAAAAGACTTGAGGCTGATGGGTATTGAAACTCTGACTAGATTATGATAGAGGGAAGATTAGTTTAAGCAAAGAATTTCACAGTTTAAAGTCTCACTTTTAAACTCCTTTCATAGAGGGTGCCTTTGAGACAATGCAGAATAAACAGTGCTCCCAAATACAGTATAATTATTTATAGGTTTGAGGCAGTAGACAGTCATATCAAAAACAAGGGAGTTAGGGTTAAGTACACCCTTACTGCTTCCATAACAATTAAGATTCAAGATTCAAGAGCTTTATTGTCATTTCAACCACATATAGCTGAAGCAGAACATAGTGAAATGAGATAGCGTTTCTCCAGGACCTGGTACAACATATAAACATATAGATATATGACAGAAGGTATCAATACGAAGAACAGAGCTAGGACTAGCTTTTTTTTTCCACAGTTTAAAATTAAAAATTAAAAATAAATAAATAAATAAATAAAGTGCAACGTGTACAACATAGTGCAATAGTTGCAAACAATGCAAAGAACAGCAAACAATGCAAAGAACAAAACCCTTTTTCATCTAACCCAGATGAACAGTGCAAAAATCAAACACTGTGCAAAACAGTACACAAGAAAGGCACAATAAAAAGACAACACAAGAACAAGACACTAGCGCCGAAAGAAAAAGAAGTGATGTGCAGTAGCAGCGGTTGAGGTAGTG
>VUQH01007062.1:8440-58212 GCA_015106775.1 Etroplus canarensis | reverse complement strand
ATGTTCCCGTTAGGGGTCGCCACAGCGGATCATCTGCCTCCATTTCATCCTATCCCTTGCATCCTCTTCCCTCACACCAACCCTCTGCATGTCCTCCTTCACTACATCCATGAATCTTCTCTGTGGTCTTCCTCTTTTCCTCCTGCCTGGCAGCTCCATCCTCAACATCCTTTGTCCAATATATCCACTATCCCTCCTCTGAACATGTCCAAACCATCTCAGCCTTGCCTCTCTGACTTTGTCTCCAAACTTCTCAACATGAGCTGTCCCTCTGATGTACTCATTTCTAATCCTGTCTATCCTGGTCACTCCCAGGGAAAATCTCCATGAAATACCAGTTTTAAAACTCAGAGACTTGGGGAACAAATTCCAGAATATCATTTGCTTCACGTGTACCTCTGTCTCCACTGTCTCCATCTAAACTTTAAAGGGTGCTTAGACACAGGATTCAAACAAGCAAAACTTTATTTAGACAGCACATTTAATACCAAGAGAAAGCACAATGTGCTGCAGTAAGAGAGGTGGTGTGGGCACCAGGGAACATGGCTTGCCAATTAAATTCAGCAGCATGTAGCGATGACAGACTAATTGTTGGAGACACAAAATGGCTGGGGACAGTGTTAAAACTGTAAAATCTCAACTTTATAGTGAGATACTGAAGTGGCGACCAAGAGGGCCTAAAAGTATTAGACCAAAGGAAGTCTGGAATATCTACTAGAGAACAGCTATCAGCTACAAACCAATAGACAAATCACTTTAAATATTTATCAAGTTTGCTATAGTTTACTGGCTGTTGTTTTTTCTTTATCTGTGCTTCAGTAGCATTGCCGAACTATAGCAGACAATGCAGAGGGCCAGACTATTTTCAGTAATAGCATAGCAGGACATTTGAAACATTTTGTTGTGGACAAAAAGTACTTTCTTTGTTATGTTGTTGTGTTTATATTGTCAGCCAGCATGTCCTATTGTAAGCTTATAGTGTAAGCAAAAAAACAACTTACTTGAGTTTGTAAGAAGTTGGTTTCCCATTGGTGTTAGAAGACTACATACTAATTTAGGGAAAAGTCAATTGTGGCCCATGCACCTCCTCCTCATCATGTAGGAGGCTCGCTAGAACAGTAATGCTGTATATTTAATAAAATGCTTATTTATCAGTTATGCAGAGCATACTGCCTTAGTGTCATTTGTGGCTTCAGCTATTATGACCATCTGTAACTAATTAAATAAATAAGTATAAAAGCCACAGTGAGTTTTGTTTCCTCACACACACACACAAATCCAGGGGGAAAACTACAAACAAAATTAAAATACAGTGGGAAAACAATACAAAACAATCACCTCATGTCCTCGTCATTTTTTTGAATTTCACTTTGACCAGCCAGCTGGCAAAAGGCTTAATGCAGCAACATATCAGTACATTGGCTCCACAAGAAAGAAAGAAAGAAAGAAAGAAAGAAAGAAAGAAAGAAAGCATCACCATACAAACAAGGGGTATCACCGTATCACCGTCTTCCTCCTTTTTGAAGATAAATTTAAACATTGCTTTGCTTCATATATGGCAGGTTGTGGTTTGAACCACGCACTGCATTGCATAAAAGGCACTGAAGATCAGTTTAACTGTCTCATTGTAGCATGTGTAAAATATTCACCTGTACAGAGACAGACATGAAGACAAAGTCAACAAGACAACCTTGCATGCTTGTTGATCTCTAATGTTTATGTCTTCCTTCTCTGTGTGTAAGAATGTCTGCAAAGACAGGCATATGGCCATGCAAGTGTGTGAGAAGATTTCCTTATTGTTTGTCTGTGTATGTGGTTGTCTGTCCATGTCCGTGCATGCTGTTCCCCCTGTCGCCCCTTGCTGTGTGTGTGTGTCATTATCCAGCGGGGGCTGCTCTAATGGAAGCTGTGATTAGCAATGCTGTTAATTAGACCACAGAGCCAACCACGCAGACCTCTGCCACAGAAACGCTGCAGATAAAACACACCAGCAAAACGTAACACGGAGCAACATAATGCTCGAATGCTTTCTGAATGCTTCAGTGAAATGAGAAGTGATACAATGTTTTGATTTGAACTGTGAAATGTAAAGTCCAGTAACAGTTATGGACTGTGCATTTCAGGGAAAAACAGTAGACAGATCACACATGTAGCACATGAAATAGTATGTCATACATATAAAGAACAAAGTGAAACAATAATACTGCTAATTGGACAACAGATATTCTCCTTCAACAATACATCTGACCACAGACTCTTTGCTGAAGACATCACAGCACATAATAGTGGATTACATTATTATTTCATTGAAATTATTCATGTCAAATAGACATGAATTATGTGGAAAGTAAAACCTTAGACACCAGTTTCACTGGAGACATTCGACTTATTATTGCTAACACAGGTGTAACCAATAATATTAAAAATTAATTCATCACCCTGTCAGTGAATCTCCAAGCACAATGTTGTTAGTTACTCCTGTGCTTTTCATCTGAGTTGAAATGTGAGCTTGATCTGATTTCAGTGTAGCAAGACTCCATCCAAATTGAGTGCAAAATCAAACCAAATTTATCAAAATAAAATGAATTTGACTCATTTCTCTTTAGTTCTGTTTTATATTTGTTTCACATAAATGTGAGAAAATGCAGTCTGCTCATCACATGACTGTTTTCGTTCACCTCAATTTTTAATGTCCTCAGTGGATCTGAAGCTTTGTTAGATATTTAGTCTTCATGCACTATGTCTGTTTTCATTTTACTATGTCACAACTTGCTTTTATGGATACACAAACCAAACTCTACACAAACAAAAACTTTGTTACATATTTTTAATTTTATTAAGTATCTAATTTTTCCATGTTGTTTGTGCAAATGAATCAAAAGGGCAGAGGAAAACCCAACTGGATGATGATCACAGATGATGATGAGAGTGAAATTAGTGATTTTTGTGGGAGCTAAAACCTCATTTATTGATAGACGAACAGTTCACAAAGAAAGGTAAGCTCTGATCCAGTGCATCAATGATATATGTGTGTATGTCTCTATGTCTGTGTTGGGTCTAAAGTCTTTGTGCTCGGCTGATGGGTAAGTGGGCCGTATCCGAGCATATCAAGGTGCACCTGGGATTCACCTGGAACCTGCTGGAGTGTTCTGGAAATTCATCAGCAGTGGGAAAAGGATCCCACACTGTATCTGTGTGTGTGTGTTTGTATGTGTGTCAGAGAGACAGAGAGAGAAATAGCCCCCAGTGGCATTCTGTCACCCCCTCTCGCTCCGACATCTGGTCCTGTCTCATTTACCGTAGGAGACCGTCTGTGTGATGGCTTTTTAATGCCACTGACACCCCCACGTACACACTTATAATCAGGCAAACACGTGGAGGCTTACCAGCATACACAAATATATACATACAGTACATATGGGGACATACACAAGCTCAAACATCTATTAGCATGCAACATTGATCAAGTATGACAGCGTATCAATAGTGCATGCATAAACTGGTTTCTGAGGTAGCTCTCCAGTGAAGCACTGTTAGTAAATAAACCTTGTTTCTCAATGAAGCTGTTTGATTTAGAGCTTGCATACTGTGCATGCACACTCACACACATCATTGATCCTCAAGTGTTTTCGTGTACTTATAGGTGTTGCGTATCTATCAAAAAGATTTGTAAAGAAAAAAATACAAAGCATAATTATTTGCTTACCTTCATCCCTCTTCCTTTTGCCCACATCAGCAGCTGAGCTGATACCCAGAATGCCACTGATGGAGTACGAAGAGCCGGCCGAGTCGCTGGTCACTGCTGAGACTTGTGTGGCAGGCACGGATGTTGCTGCAGACAGATCACATGTCAATGCTAACACTTTAAAGATTGCAATGACAAAATAAAAGACATTTTATGACAGAATAATTTGAAGTCAGTGTCATTATTTAATTGTGATCCAGTGCAAATAATTAAATAAACCCCCCTGAACAAAACATGAAACAAATTACTCTTCTGTAAATGATCTCCTTTGGTTTCAAAGCATAACACATTCTTTGTGTGATGGGCAAAAGTTTGAACACCGGCATAATTGTAAACTATGCAAGCATGTGGGTCATTTACGGCCTTATTAACTCATAAGGGCTTGTCAGCTCACTGAAACGTTTGCTTCAGTAAAAGAAATTGAAAAACATAAAGAACTGCAAAATGAAGGTAGTTTGACTTTCTGCTATAAAGAATAGAGTGTGTTATTTAAAAGGCATATATGCATCTTGAACAACTGAGATTAAACCTCAGATAAACAGAATAAGATAACAAGACAGGAAGATATTAACAGCCTGATATAAACAGATTTATGAATTTCTGATATTTTTTAAACTCATATTGTATATTTTAATATACTGTGTCATAAAACTCCAGAAACACTTACCAATGCATGTGTCATTTTATGCCATTTGAAAGCACAAGCAATATTAAATAATAAATACATTATAAGTTTGCTATGCCCAATTATATTTCGGAAACATTCTTCTGTGCTTTTTTCCTCAAAAAACAGCAATCATGTCTTTTTATTTGGTCATTTGTGACACCTAACAGAGAACAAAAAACCTCAGTGTGAACGCTGCACAATTTCAATCTTATTCTTTCCACAAAACAAGCAAAGATGCATGTTAATTCCCTAAATTTTACTCAGTCATACAAGTTAGTGTTTTGCGCTTTGTTGTCTCTTCCTCTAATCTTTCCCCTGGAGGAGGCAAGTTCTTTGTCAAGTGACACAGCGACATACTTGTCACTGCTTCAGTAATGCACACATACACACACACATCTTGCAACCTCCTGACACGCCAGCACAGTCTTAGACATAGTCTCTCACTCCTTGGTCCCTTATCTGTACCCCTGTAAGGGGACGTGGAGCTGAGTGACAGTATGGTATCCCAGGAGGGACAGAAAGGTGTGGAAACAGACATACTAATCCCTTCTCCCAGCAGACCCCCCAAACACAGAAAGACAAGACCGAAAAGGTAATAAAGAAAAAAAAACACAAACAGGCAAACCAAAGGCTCAAAGTCCCTTCTAGTTGTTACTCCTCCACTAACGATGAGGAGAGTATAATGAATGCATATCCCTCCTTTTCCCATCACTTGATTTAGCACTTCAATTATCTGATTTTCCTTTCTCTTTCTTTTCACTCTTTTTTTTTATCAGAACGTAACGCTTTTATTCTGCAAATCCAAATGTTCAATTTTCCGCCTGGGAGTGGGACCCATTTATCTGTGTAATCTGTAAGCGTGTGCGTGCATGTGTGTGTGTGTGTGTGTGTGTGTGTGTGTGTGTGTGTGTGTGTACGTGCATGTGTGTGTCTCAGTGCATCTAGGTGTGTATACATGTGGGTGTGTGTGTGTGTATCTGTTAAATGTGAGTAAAAGGTAGGAGTCAGGGAGCAGCGTGTGTGAAATTAATTTAGATTAATAGACAATGTGTGATTATGAAGATATGAGAGACTCCGAAACACAATCCACTGCAGGGCAAAGTGAGGAAGAGAGAAAGCCTATCATATTTGTTTGTACTCTGCGATATTTATCAAATGAAGGGAAATAATGTTTCAGTCATAGATGTCATAGATATCGTCTTTCAGTCTGTAACAGGATAATTAACTATATCCTGACACTGTCAATTTGAACAGAGGTTAAAGATCCTTTAATTAAAGACAATAATGAGAACCCTCTAATAAGACCCTTAGTGTTTTCAGATTTTGAATTGTGTCCAGCTGTACTTTATATAATCTTCACTCATCTTAATCTAACCTGTATGTTGCGAATACACTCAAACTTATTTGCAAATACTATGTCGGTACTGAAGAGGCAGAAAGCTGTTTATAGTAATTTGGATGAATAAAATTCATTTTATGAATATATAAAATATACATTTTTCATACCGAGGCTACAATAGCCTGGTACAGTAGACCAGAAATAGCGCAGGGCTTGTTTTAATGTCTTTATCATTTCAGTTGATTGTGTGATTTGGTGATGCATATTCCCAAACAAGGTTAATCCAGCCTTGCTGTGAACCTGAATATGAATGTAGATACTCGACTTTCAGCCACAATCTCCAATAATCAAGCATTTAAGTGTTTGCTAGTGTTAGTCTGTTTCCCATTTGAGAAGGAACTGGTATATCCATTACTGTGATATTGCAATGAATTAAGTTTTCTCATGGAAATATTTATAATGTTTTGATATGGCTGATATGGTTTCATGCTATGTGTCCCTTTATGTTGACTGTTTTTGTGTAGCATATTGTACCTCTCTATGGTTGCATTTTTGTCTGTCATCTTTTTACAAACATACATGTACAGGATTGTAACACTGTTACCAGCGTGTTTCAGTAAAAGCTGTCAGAAAGCGCTAGTGGGGAACATGAATGCTGATTTTGTAACCACCATTTTATACCTGCCTGGACACCCTGATTTAATCCTGACCTCCTTCATTCGTAATTCAGTTAGCTCTTATTTTGCCCAAAAAGGGCAAAATGAATCCAACCATCACACTAACCGCACTTTCACAAACACATCAGGACAAAAAATTAATAAATGTAATTCTTTGGTGGAAAATGAAAAAGCAAAGCTCTATTTCAATAACTGACTGTAAAGATTGTGGCCCATAGCTTCACATGCTGTGTTCACACTGGTTAAGGTCCAGAAACTCAGTACGTTCTTGTGTTCAGCACAGAGGGTCCACTCCAGAGAGGTTAATAGAAAAAAGTTCTTTTGTAAAATTTGCTTTGACAGTTTGAAACAGGATTTTATAACAGCAACCTACCTAAATTGTGAGCCGACACTGAACCCGTTTGACCAGGCTGCTGCTGAACCTTAGTCCGGATGATCCTGCAAGAGGAGAGAGGGGATATTAGTGTGTGTGAAGTGGTCTGTGTGAGTGTGTGTGAGAGATCCTGAGTGACAGAGAGAACATGACCATCGTGGGAGCAAAACTCTGTGTATGTGTGTGTAGGTTTGTGTGTGTGTGTGTGGGTGTGTGTGTGTGTGAGAGCGAGAGAGAGCGAGAGCGAGAGAGAGAGAGAGAGAGAGAGAGAGAGAGAGAGAGAGAAGTGGCTGAGGCAGGCTGACATGGCAGAGGGGCCTCACACTTCCTGCTTGGCTGCTCATGCAAGCCTTTTCTTCCTCTTTCCTTTCCTTTTTCTTCCTTTCCTCCCCTTTTCCTCTCCTCTCATTTCCTTTTCTCCCTTTTCCTTTCTTTCCCTTCCTTTTGTGTCTGTTTCTTTCCTTACCCTCACACACCTTCCTTCCCTTTTGTCTGCCTCTTTTGCTCACTCCTTCTCTCTCTTATTTCACTATCCCTCCCTCTCTCTCTGCTTCTATGCTCAGGGGAAAGGGTTGTCATTGTACCATCGTGTTGAACCACTGAGCTGCAGCCACTTCATACATATGGAGACTGGGGCCTCCTTACTATTCTCTTTTCCACTCCCAGACTCATACACATATGCACACACACATAAAACACACAGTAGTATATTACTCTGAGCTGTACCCACACTATACCTGCTGCTATATGCCCATACTGAAGCAAACTTACACATAACAAGTAGACTATTATACCTGTTGATGGAGCTGACACTTGGAACGCTGTCGTTGTCACAAACTCTCTCAGCCAGGAGCCTGTCCCGGATCTCCCAGGCAAACATGGTGGGGTTTTGGCGTTTGTAATCGGCGATCTTGTCGACCACTTTGGGTGTAGCAACCTTTGGTTTGGATCCCCCAATTACCCCGGGGCGGATACTGCCCGTTTCATAGTACCTGACAATTAAAAGAGTGGAAGATGCTTGCATTGATCATAAAGGGAAGCTCAAGAACAAGAGTTACATTTTTTTTTAATTAATCAAATCAGTATGTTAGAGATATGAGGCTGAGCAGTTCAATTGGGTTAAAGTTTGCTTAATTGTAACTTTGTGACCACATTTGAAAATATGTAAAGATTACAGGCAATTGTTCAAAATGCATCAAACAAACAAAATAAGAATCCAAGCAAGTTTCTTTTTGAAAGGTTGGTGATGTTTTTCTCTTTTCCCACATTCTCCAGTATGTATTGACAGGTACAGAATCCAGCTCTTGTGACACTTTACAGCAGAATGATATGACATGAAAGTTGGATTAACTTAAAATAACCTAGAATCCATGTTCACCCTCGTGAACTAGCAAGTTACTTGTCATGCAATGGCATGGCTTATTTCTGTGTTTTTATGGACAACAATGTAGGTCTATGGCAAAGAGGACTAAGATACAAAGCACGCAGATTTCTGGTGGGATTTGTTCTAAATATAAGAACAATTTAAACATCAGCATGTTTATTCTTTACACTAACTCCTGGCAAACTTTTTTGTTGTCCCGTAATTCCATTTTTCTTTACTTATTAAAGCTGAAAATTAGGCAGGTCATTTTTGTGACAGCATCAATCCTATGAAATCATTTTACTGAGTTCTGTTTCATTGCAAAACTCAGCATAAGGAGAATATGGACTCCAGAGAAACAGAATCTAACATGAACCCACGCTTCTGTTTTACAGTCCCTGTAGTTCACCTCTCCTGGTAGTGATTTACACATTGTTCCATTCAGCCTCAACTCTTTTGCCCTCAAACTCTCTAGCAGGGGAATGACCTTCCCTCTGTGGCCAGGACTTCTCTCTGGCTTACACACCTAACATCCCACATGCTCCTCCAGTCTTAAGTCTCTTTATTTAATGATTGATAGAATCTCTGTTTTCAAGTCTATTTTAAAACAAAGCTCTTGTGCCCATGTCAATTAAAAGTATTGCTGTGGCCTGTAAATGTTCTTGGTGTCCATACTCATAAGGAATGTTATCAATGGGGATTCTTGTTCTATGTCATATTTTTTCTTAAATTAATCTGAAGCTAAAAATTAATCTGATTTTGTGGTTATCTTCCAGAAGTCACATCCTTTTAAATATGAAATCCAACCTTCGTGGCTTTCTACTGCAATTTAGAGAGGAAATTTTTTCTGGAGAATTCCATGCATAGAAGTTTAGTACTGGTTATGACTGATATTAAGAATTTGTTTTTGCAAAGAATCATCTCACAGGAGAAATGATCACAAAAACAGTTACAGTGTTCATGTAATGCATGGACTTGTGAATATTGCATTACTCATATAGCAATGAATACTTGGTCCAATTGTGGCTCATATCTGTGATTTTTACTTGCCACTTTTGGCCTTGACTGATCCCATTGACTCTGGGTCAGTGGCTGCCTTAATTCAGCCACAGTTCTCCTTATTTCCCACCTGTGAAAGTATTCTGATTCTGAATAAATGATCAAGATGCTAGGTGTATCATAATGTCTGGGCCATGTTTACCCCACACAACAGTTGCAAGTGACATTTCTGACCCACAAGTATATCCCAAATGAGGCTCAAATGTGTTCATTATATGTTCAATATGGCCTTTAAAATCCTGTTCTTTAACCAAAAAGTTTCTGTATTAAATCTAAACATTGCAGTGACAGATATTTACTGTTGAAACCCTGGCAGCTTAATGATTGTATTGTATATTTATAGTCTGTTTCTAATGCCTAGATGGAGTTTGAAAACAATAGCTTTTCTATTTTTACTGTTAATTCTGATCAAATTTCCTGCAAACTTTTGTATTTTTCAACCTTTTTATTTCATTTATTTCTGTATTATTTTGTATGTTTGACTGATTTGCTTGGTTCTTCCTCAAATATAGGGACTCTAGTCTCGCTGGGATTTCCTCTGGTGAATAAAATAAAACCCTCACTGGTCTTTACATAATGTTGCTGATTTTGCTGCAGATGTCAGAGTCAGCTAAAAAACTACACCTAATAAGCTCAAACACCTGTCGCAAACTATTTTTAGTACCTGAATGTGAATGGCTTCTGTTCTCTTAAGCAATTTCACATTATGACGCAGAGGTAGGAAGAGGATGGCACTGACACACACACACACACACACACACACACACACAAACATACACACACATGCGCTCACAATGGCGTTTCATGTCCACCATGGCTATTTCATGAATGTATTTGCATGCAGAAGGGGCATGGGGGCAGGGGGTGGGAGGACAGCAAATGTGCTACACAGCTTGCTGAAAGGGGGGGATGCTATGTGTGGATGCAAGCTGTCAGTCAGTCTTAAACCTGCTGCTGCTCCTCTCTCTCTCTTTCTCCACTGTACGGTAGAGTAATCCTTTCTGTGAAGATGCGAGTTCCTGTAAATGTGCTCTTCCTTGTCTTTCTTTTTGTGTGTTTACAAGTGTGTGTGTGTTTACGTGTGTGTGTGTGTGTGTGTGTTGCACATTTTGACTATTCACAGCTGGAGTATAAACACAGCTAAAGGAAAAACAATCTATTTTCAAATGGAAAACTATTTAAATTATTCACAGCTGAATCATTGGTGAATAAACGAGCGTGGTTATTGATATCTGCACAACGATGAGCCAATACACACACACACACACACACACACACACACACACACACACACAGGGTGGTAGAGTTGGTGTTTTTGTTCTGCTGGCACCAGACAGAAAGAGAGAGACAGAGAAAGAGAGGCATGGGAGAACAATGAGGAACACATTTTTTGATATAGCTGAGGGTCGCTGTAGCTAATCCTTCCCCTCTGTCCCCACAAATGGTCTCTCTGTCTCTCATTCGTTTTTCTTTTTCCTGCACTCTTCTTCTTTAACACGCCTTTTCCCCTTTTGATTGTGTCCCTTGTTCATGTCTTTCTCCCATTCTCTATCTCCCTCTGTCTTTTTTGGTGCAGAAATATGGTGCCACTTTCATTTTGATGCTAATTCCAAAAAGTGATGAATCTTTTCCCTTTTGTCACCCTTTCTTCTCTGAGGGATAGAACGAACAGGGATTTATGCTTGAATTTAGCTTTGAAAAGAGGGAGAGACAGGAAGAAGGAGAGCACAGAGGAATAAGTAGAGACAGAAATATTCAGAAGGTTTGGACAAAATATACAGGATATAGGGAGAAGTGAAAGGTTCCTGGTTCGATTCCAGATGGGGACACAAGCCCCTCTCACCATTGACGGTTGTATCAGGAAGGGCATCCGGCGTAAAACCTCTGTCAAAATTACTGATTAATCCACTGTGGCGACCCTTTGGGGAAAAAACAAGGGAGCAGCCAAAGGTACACGCATACATACATACACAGGATACAGGGAGAGGGGAGAGGAGGGTAAAAAGCAAGAAAAGAGTAGAGAGAAGAGTGAGAGAAGTAAGAGGCAGAGCAAAAATGAAGGCCCTCACTTTGGAAAATGCAGCTTGTGCATGTTGAGAAAATCAAAGAATAGCAGAACTGACACTAAATGAGTCAGTAGGACTTTACAGCAATTTCACTTTGACACATGCTGGTTCAGCATGTGTCACCTGATGGTAAAAAAGAAAAATACAGAATGATAAAAATACAAAAATAAAATAGATTAGTAAAAGTGACGATATTTAGTGCAGCAGTTTCAAGCTACCTCATCATGAAAAGGCTCTATTAAAATGTATATATTTTAAAAATAAATAATTGGTTGGCATTCTTATACGTTAAGTATTTTAAGGACTGTCACCACACAAGTGTAGATGTTTGTTGCCTTTTACCTGCCCAGTATCTTGCTGACACATCCATGGCTGACACGCAGCTGGCGTGAGATGTCGCATGGACGAACTCCTTGATGGGCAAGTTCTACTATTCGTTGTCGAACTACATCTGGGAGGGGCCTGCCATTTACAAACACACCTCCGAGTTGGTTCACTCCGCCATGTCCTAGAAGAGAAAGAGAGTTTGAGATGAACAGAAAGTCAAAGAGGAGCAACAGAAAAAATAAAAAGCATAAAAAGTGGCATTCAAATCAAAGATAGGCTTGTTAAAATGCAACTGACACATGCAGATTGATAATGTAGTGATGAGACAAGAATTTTTAAAAGACTAGATTTTGTGGGTTGTAACTCAATGTGCAACAAAAGATAAAAAAGGGTCCAGGGAAAATGAATGATGAAATAATTACATCATTACTGTCTAAGTCCTTCCTGTAATTGTATTCTTGAAAACAGCCAAGAGCTGGTCAGAACAGAATCATAGATCTTGGACGCAACTTTTCAACATAGTCATATTCAGGTTAATGCATTATTCTTATACTTGTTAGTGATAATTTCATAAAAGACCAAGCAAGAGCTGGTTTAAGTTAAAGGCTGACACAATATCAGATGTAATAACAGTCCAATGCAGTGACAGTCCTCTGATGCTGGCTGCTAAGCAGCTGCGCTGTCTCAGCTAGAGATAAAAAAGCTTGTTTAAGGGCAGTTAAGACAATCACTGCATCAAACATGAGCATCCCTATTTATGGACAGGAGAAGTATAGTCTGGAGTGCACTGGACAGATTCTACTTTCTCTGTTTTAAAGCAGAGAAAGTAAAATCTGTTTTAAAACTCATTCTCATTCAATGAAATTGTTATGTTAGGTCTGTGCCATTAATAGTGTTTACATTTGATAGTGAAGTTTTTCTAGGAAATAGTCACTTCAGCCACACTTTCTAGTCTACAATCCCACAGCTGCTGGCCCTTAGCTGGAGTTAATTTGCTATCTCAAATACATCTGGTTTCTCTCCTGCCACTGATTTATCCTGCTCAGCATAATAATACTATTCCAAAGTGCAAACTTTGCCCAATTTCACCAGGGGCAGGCTAAGCAAAGATTTTGAGTAAATGAAGGGATTTTAATTAATTATTGACCAAGGCCTTGCCTTGGCTCCTTAGCGAAAGACACCACTAATATTCCCCCTGAGGGATGAAGGGATGAAAGTATAAGGAAATGAATGAAAGACAACAAAAATAGCATACACTGGAACAGACGAAAAGACAGACTGAACCTTTTCCTAATTTAATAAACTTCTATTGTTGCCATAAGAGACAGAAAAACACTGCTGTCTATTAGAAAGCTGCATGAGAATGACCAATGGCAGCCCAAAATGACAGGAAAAATCAATTTTAAAAAACTAACTTATATATACATATAGTCTGCATTCATCTAGTTTCTTTCAGTTATCCTGTAGTGGAACTTATTCAAGCATCCAGTGAAAGCGGAATACATCCTGAGCAGGTCAGCAGCATATCACAGAGGACGCACTTAAACAGACTGTGACATTTGTACATTTGCAAATGCCACACTATGAGGTTCAAGTGAGTTGGGCCAGATCAGAACCCAGGAACATCTTGATTTGAGGTGAAAGAGTTAACCACTGTATCCACCAACAGAAACACTGAGTGTGAGCAAGAACTGTGAGAAAGACAGATGGACAAGTTCCCCAATTTTTTGGATGTATATGCTGTATATGTATATATCTAACCAAAGGCAAAGTTTAAATCAACTAGAATTTTTCTACCATTTAATCCACAGGCTTTTGTATTACCATAGTGATTATGTCTTTAGGGGAAACACACACATACACACTCTCCCACACACACTAATCCTAGCTGTGGGGGTAATAGATTTTAAACACATATCCCCAGCAGGGATACCCCCTAAAACACCAGGCTGTCCCCTGAACCTGTCCCCCTGTCCTCATCTTCTCTCCATCAGCATAAAAAAGAAGCACAGACATACACAGCTTTCTGTGGCATAAATATAAATAGGTCAATACAGAGCAGATAAATACAAAAACATAAAGTCCGGAGAGTCTCATTCTGTGAAATCAAACAAAGCTATTTCCAAATGGCTAATGTGGATGGTGACTATCTTCCTTACTACTTTATTTTTTCAGATAGAAGAAGCCTCATTATGCAGATGCCTGCTGCCAAGCACAATTTGAAAAGCAATCGCTCTTTATGAAAGTCAGCAAAATATAGACAGAGTAATATGCCCCTGTGAGCTGGGCTCAACAAAACTCGAAAACAACCAGTATGAACTTTATCATCAGCTGTGTCCAAATAATTCATTGTTTATTATGAAACCTGTTCACTCAAAGAAGTAATTCACCAAATTAAAACATATGCATTGTTATTTTTCATATTTCTGCTTCCTTGGCTGTGGTATGACACCTGTTCTACACAATAATCCACCCATCAGACAAAGTACTGCACAGCTTGTAAAATCAGTTTACTTTGTATAGCCTCATCATCTTGGGTTTGGATGAAATTTACACACTGGAACCATGGAGTTTGAAAATTACACAGATTTAAATGATCTAGAAGAGATTATGCTGAGTTGTAAAATCAATAAAAATGTGGGAGCTTTTAGTAAATTTAAGCAAGTCTAGAGACACCTCTCTCTCTCCCCTAACTTTAGAAACAAGAAATGCTAAATCTCACGCTTTCATTAAATCTAAAACGTGGTTTGGAAAATCATTCTGGGTTGACATGATTTTGTAAGTTCTTTATAATAATGCAATAATGTTATTTTGGGATCCATAGTTGTCTCTGAAGGAAGGGGGCTGTTCATTTGAAATGAGAAACTGTATCGTTTTATCCACGTGCGCTGGTTTACAGATTATCTGGACTGTGTATCAGTGCAACCACAACTCTCCAAGAGTGGAAAGTGGGCTTAAATGAGCCAGGACTCTGCTTAGGTTTCCACTGAAAGGTTCCTGATGTACATTTTTAAGCTCTTGGTATTGTTGCTTTGTAAAAATAAAAAATTGTAGCTCACAACAGTTAAGTGTACTCTGTTTGGTATCCCATAAGACAGCTTGCTGGCTTTGAAAACATTTTTGTGTTAGTAATGGGCACTGTGAAGTCATTGCTTTTAATGGCATACAGTGAAGAGTCAGAATTATTTATGAAGTCCAGAATCACAATTTACAAATTTGGCTTCATAGTCTACACAACATAAAACACTCTATCACCTTTGATTCCCCGGAGCCACTCCAGTCAGCCACTGCTCAACCCCACTTTTTCCAAAATACTTTGACAAGTTTTATGCCATTATAAGAAAGGTTCATTATCTAAACGAAGGAAGAAGAGATGGGACATAGCAAAGGTCCCCAGCATGCCCATAGTCATTCTTATTCAGTCAGTTGCTGACCCCAAGCCAACAGGGCACCCCTGACCCTACTGTTTTTGTAATAACAGAGCAATCTATTAATCTACTGAGACTGACTCATCAAACTTTACTTGAAATAATCACTGCTCAGTCCCATTCAGCACATGCAGCGAGAACTCATACAATTTCAGATATTCCTTAAAGCAAGAAAGAGCCTGTTCACCTCCATGGACAAAACCAATGTGACACTATTTCTTACATTCTGTGAATACCTCATGGTTGTGTAAATGCATTATCCCTCCCTCCTCTCTTTATTATTATTTCCTATTACCTCTCAGAGAATAAAAGCACATTTCTTGTAGGGTCGTTTATAGAAGCCTACTGTGCTACGTCCTCCTTACCAAAAGTATCTGCAGAGAAGACTCTCCCTCCCACTCGCTCGCTCCCTCTTTTTCAGATAAGAGTAAATGAAATGGTTTCTTTCACCCTTCCTATCTGGGCCAGGGCATGAAATGCGCCTTGCTTTGTAAAAAGATGGAGAGGAATGACTTGTGACCTACAAAAACCTCCAGATAACTATTTATTCACTTATCTGTGTATTTACTGTTGGCATTAGGCGTTCAGACTCTCACCATTCTTGAGGTAGGCTATGTGGATTATGTGTTGGAAATTTATTTTCCAAGCCTATAAATACTGATAGGGAGAAACGCAAATCTATAAAGGCATTTGTTTATCAGCCTTTGTAGCGTAATTCTCTGCATAAGCTATACAAGTTCTCATTTCAAAGGCTATATGCCATGTTTAGGCATTAGGCTAGAGTGAGGAATGATGCTGGCCCAAAGCAAAATGAAATTTCTTTTTTTTTTTAAATGATAACCTAAAGAAAGGCTCTGAACACCTACACATTTGTCTCAATTTTAGCAGATCCGTTTTTTTTTCTTCTGGACAGGAATTCAAAAATAATTGCCGAAGAGTCTGATGTTCCTACAGATGGGTGAGTTTTGTGACAGATGTCAGTAATTCATCTCTCTGACCAAACAAATTAACCACTTGCTCCAAGAAATCCAATCAATAGCTCTGGAGATTTTGTTGCAAATAAAAGATTTTTGCCAAATTAGAAGTCTTGGCTTTTAAACGTCTTTCTATAGAAACTAAATGTCTAAAGTCTCCAGAGGGGGGAAAGTGTTGGCAGAGGCAGCAGCTTCATTTTCACCCTGCTGAATCAGAGAGGGACAGAGACAGCCAAGGGACCAGTGGTTATTATGCATCCCAGTTGTATTTTATTTATTTACTCTTTATAGGAACTGACTTAAGAGCCCAGCACCACCTTAAATGTTTGATTGATTCACTGTTTCCGGGAGAAAAAAATACAGAGATAAAGCAGAATATATACGGGCTCCCCCATCCAGAAAATAAGCTCCATTAGGCTCTCTGTCTCTCTTTTCCAGCTACATTCCTCAATGTCTCTCTCGCACTCTCTCTTTCCCACTGTCCACGGAGCTCTCTCTCTCTCTCTCTCATCTCTCATCTGCCCCGTCACGGCCTGACGATTCAAAAATAAAGCAAAAGAGAAATCGCAACAAAACGCCACCGGTTCCCTCTCTCTTTTCTCTGCTCTCTGGCTTGAGAAAAAAAAAGAAAGAAAGAGAAAAGAAAAAAAAGAACTAGAAATTACTTTTGGCTGAAAACCTGTTTGGAAAGTTGCCTGCGAGAATACAGATGAAGCAAATTTCCTTGAGCAAACAGTGAATAGATCGGTGAGATGTGCCAGGCGGGCTTTTTGGACGTATAGCCCTATTTGTTATTTTCTTTACGTGAAGAGGGGGATAATTAATATTTGGCCGGGGAAATGCATCCCTGGGAAGCTTGTTAATAAACAAGTCCCAGTGGTTGTCATAGGATGTCTGTTTTCCAAAGGGAAAAATTACATAATTCAAACTGAACTTCTTATTCAAGTGGACACTTATTTTATGATGTAGAGCTTGGATCACTACATTAAGATTAACGCAGTTTTTCTCGAGCCTTGGTCATTGTTCATGTTAATGCAGTTATGCATTTAAAAAGTCAGATCTATATATTTTTAAGCCAACTCATGAGTCACTATAGTAGGCCACGGCCTTGCCTACTTAACATTCAGCATGCCTCTATTACCATTACAATGCGTGATTATGAAATTCATCTCATTACCATCACAATTACCCGGTATAGATATTTTAAATATCCTCATTTCATGTTGCTGCTTGTGGTAGAAATAACTCTTTAAAGTTAGTGAGCTGCCATGCTTTTATGATCCACATAGATAATCATTTTACAAAAGACTGTCACTCCCAAATAAATGTAAGGATTTTTTTACATAATAATAATAATAATAATAATAATAATAATAATAATAATAATAATAAGTGGTAACCCTGTGCTGTCACCCTGTGATTTGATTTTTAAAATAAAAACCAGTAAAGGCTTTTATGGGCAACACACACTTGTTACACTTAATACAGTAAAACATCCCGTATTACTGCTTCTGCGTTAAATTAAAAGTCTGTACCACACATGCTTCGCAGACTTCTCGATGATGTGAACTTGAAGCTGTGGAAGTATAGCTCTGCACTTGCTCACACACACACATACACACACTCACAGGGAGACGCACGCATAGACACACAGCGCACATCCAAGCTCTCCCGACAACATTTCCACGCGTCACAGTCGATTCATCCCAACCCCTCTCTCTCTCTACCTTTGACATTTTTTAGGTGTAATCGTTTTAAAGCGTCTCCGGGCTTTGACATATATAACTTTAGCTCCGCTGCTGCCGTCGGCATCGCGGATCATTGGCTTTGGTGAAACGGCAGGGAAGAGGAAACATGATTCGTTCTAGCTTTTGGATGCGTGTGTGCAGCCTCTTTTTTTTTTAATCCTACGGGGTAACATACCGTGGGAACCTCTGTCAGTCACATAACACGGCTTCTCACCGGGACTAAACTGCAATAAAATGCATAATGCATAATCTATTAGCCACACGCTGAAATGCTTGTAGGACGCTTTATTCCACTTTTGAGAGTAAATACAAAACAGAACAGCCACTGCCACCGTGCAGGCTGCGAATGATGTTTTTATGTAAATATGTGAACAATAACATGTGCATTAATTAAGCTGTTTAAACATTATCTGGCCTAACTGAAAATACAGTAATAGCTTCACATGTGCAGGAGTCCTGTTGTAAATAGTACTTTTTGTTTATTTATAGTGGGGGTTTTGTACATCACTCCTTTTCTTTACAAGTAAGCCTTACAAAATCTGTTAATGGAGGTAACCAGCAGCATATTTTGGAACGTGAACTAAAAAACAATGCAGGGTCCGCCATGTCACGACTGAGTGACTAAGTTGTCCCCCCCTCCTCCTCTTTTGCACAGCCTGACCCGTACACAGCTGCTCTGCTGAAGTGTCCTTGAGCAAGACACCGTGCTACATGAACCTGTGTGCCTTGTGGGTGGTAAAGCGGGGCTTATTTTTGTTGATACTCTCATAAAACCTGAAAATCTCCTGTGTGTACTGTAGTCTAACCTGGTTATGTGCAGAAGCACTGCTGTTACTGTTTGTGGATCAAGTTCAGCTTTTAGTCATGCTTTGTTACCCCAGCGGGTCTCTCTCTCTCTCCCTCTCTCTCTCTCTCTCTCTCTCTCTCTCTCAGTCCCTCTCTGACCCCTGCACCTCTACCCTTCAAAAGAGGGAAACACAGCAAACCACCTCTCACAAAAAACACCAAATACAACACAATGAACACCGTCTGCATTTCATCAGACGATTAAAAAAAATCCCTTCAGCCCCTCATTTCACCGAAAACTCGAGTCATGTGCGCTGGCTTGAAATTTCACTGTGCACAATTATTTTAAACAAAACAACTTCAAATTGCAAGACATTATAACACAGGTGGTGATACGGGGAAAAGCAACAGCAGGAAAAAGAAAGGGAGAAATAATGAAACCCTAATTTCAGGTCAAATATTTGTAAATATTTTTGCTTTTTAAAAACTGCAAAAACATCTAAATTATGAACTTATTCAGGACGCGCCTACAAATTATTTTTAGAATAATATATGTGCCTTTATAAGAAGAACAATAATACACTTGCGCCACAAATTGCCAGAGCACTTTCAGACTGTTTAAACATTAAGATAACTGCCAGCGTCGCTAATTAACAAGCCAATTTTAAAAGGTTTTTGCACTGGAAAAAAAATCATCTGAACTGGTTTCTGTGGGCGAAGGAGGGAGCTCATGATTTCTTCTATATTATGTGTATATTCTATTAGAAAATTAAATCTACATTTTAATCCTTAAAAGAATTATGTTTTGCGGTGCGTGGTGCACCTAGACATGCTTGCACTTCGCTGTCATTGCATTTGCACACAGAGTTGACGGTCTGAGTTTAGTTCAGTTCAGGGCAGATGGGATCATGCAGATGAAGGAAATTATATAATTGTATAAACTTACTGTGCATTGCTGCAAATGGGTCGTGCTTACAGTGAATCTCCATCAGGAAGATGGGGCTGGAGGGCCCCGGTAAGCTATTAGGGGTCTTAAAAATACCACCAGACTCCCCCGCTTCAGTCGGCCAATATACTGACAGACTTCCAATGAATGAAAAGCGCTACCAGTTCCCTTCAACAAGAGGAACTTTTTTAAAATAAAAAAAAAATAATAAAACTAACAGATTGGGAAGGTGACACTTTGAGGCGAACTAATGGAAGGACATTAAAACGCCGAAAGGGGAAGATTTTGCAGGTGGAGGGGGAGAAAGAAATGGCGTCAAAAATATGAATCAAAGATGGGCCCCCTCCTCATGGGGATGGGACACAACAGCGGGTCTGTTCTGGCGTCTCCTAAACCAGAGGAGGGAGACGACGGCGAGAGCGCTCATTCCTTCAGCTGCTCGTCAACGCCAAGTTGCACCAGTCCCAGGACGCAAAAAAATGAGGCTAGGTTAAAAGTTTTGGGGTAAAAATGCGCTAAGCAAGCAAAGTAGCCTTCCCTCCTTTCTCTCCTTCTCGGTCCGCTGGCCGTGACCCCTGAACTGAGACTAAACCGGTGGAGGCTGAACTTTCTCCTCTCAGTCTGTTCAGAAATGTTTAAAAACACAAACATTAAAAAACGTTTTTAAAAGACAAAAATATTTGTTACAGATCCACTCGCGGGTGTTTTTTTCTTCCAGGTTCTTTACTGCACATTTCTTCTTGCGATAAATCGCCCCCTCGGCTGCTTTGACATTAAAACTCGGGTATCTCCCATCAACAAAACGAGTGAGAGCGGATAGGCGCTCACATCTTGAAGGCTCACGTCCACAAAAGAAAGAAGAAAAACGCAGAAAATTACGCAGCAGAAAAATCAAAAGAAAAACGCGCTCTCTGTGAGCGAAATATAACTTGAGTTTTGCTGTCTTGTTTGAAGGAACGAAAGGCAGCTCTTGGTCACTCTGCCTCGTCTCTCTTCAGTGCTGACCGGGACACCCTGCACAAACGGAGACGCAGGACTCGCGGCTCATGTGTGAGTTTGGAGACGGATTTTTCTTCGCGCTGGAGAAGAAAAACTGTTCTGTCCAAAGTCAAAAAGGTACTTTTCTCCGCGCTTACACCAGAAAACGCTAAAGACTGCGACGCAAGTGTATACAGAAACTAGCCTCTTTAACTATACAATGAAAAGCTGCCCGCGCCCAGCTTCCACGGTGGCGCACAGCGAGTTTCAGGACCCGGTCTCGTGCGGACAGCGCCCGCGCTTCCAACCCCCTGGAACCCTAACCCACACGCGCCGGCCAGCTGCCCGTCACTCACGGGGAATTCAGCCAATCGCAACGCGAGCGCGGGTCACACGTCACCGCCAACCCCAGATAGAATCGGGCGGGGGAACACGGTGATTGGCTGAAGCGAATCCCGTAAGCCAATGACGCCCCATGGATTTGCGCGTCCACCAATGGGAAGACTTGGTGAAGGGACGCCTGGCCCCGGGAGTAACTGATCATATGTTTAATTTCAATTAACGAAGTAAAAAACCTAATGCCTTTATACCCATTTGCGCTCAATTTATTCATGTCAATATTAAATGGCTAATTAATTGAGTATTACTAAAAAATGAGTCTTAGTTGCAGCAGGCTTTTATAAATGAGGAAATGCACCAGAACTTAAACAGCAAGTGTCCATCTTTCTGTAGCATAAGTAACTGTAGCTCTACTGAAAGCCAGCACGATAAGGGGAATCTAGAGAATTCAAAAATAAGATTTTACAGGGCAAAATTCTGATAGAAATTCTTAATCTTCTGATTTCTGTAACCACAGGACTACAAAAGTGAGGGCTGTCAACTATCATGAAAACAATTGGCCCTGCATAATTTCTCTGTTTCCTTCCTTCAACACCATGCTATAAAGCTTTAGCTTGGAGGGAACTGGGAGAAAACCCATGAAACATGTATTTCCACTCATTACCTGATTGATCCAAACGGGTGGTGTTTTTTTTTTCTTACGAAAAGCAATTGGCGAGCATTTACACTCCAAACTGAAAGAGGGGATTCAATACATGTTCGTCCCACCTGATTTGAGAGGGCATATCAAAGCTTCGCCCTTATAATATTAACCACACAAATAGCCTAAAGCATGAGCCAAATTAAAAAGTGTTATTTCCCTTCTTCCTGTGTCTACACATTTAATCATTTCGGTGCATATGCACTGCACACATAGTCCTTACATTAGACATATTACAGGCATACATGATACACAATCACGCAGTTAATGTCTGCCTATCTAACAATATCATCAAGCAGATGAAATTTAGTATAATCTATCAAGCTGATGTCACAGTGTCGATCTAAAACAACAAACATAACAATCTCGAGCTTATTCTGCCCACTTGTCAGGTTTATCCTCAAAAGACTTACGAGCTTGACGTACCTCAAGGCGATGCATCAGTTACCGGAAAAGGTCAGTGTGTTATTTTATTGAGTTTATAAAATTTTTATATTTGTAGATTTCTTGATTTGCAATTTTAGGTGTCTTTCCTTTTCTTATTTCATGATCTGTACTCCTACTTAATTTTGAACCACTCATATCTCCAAATAACTACTTTACATCTCAGTGCAGACAAGCAAGTCACCCAGGAAACAGTTATCGTCAAAGAAAATAGATACAGAGAGTGTATGCTCTCAAAAATACTCTTAACACTGGAAGCTTGGAGGTTTCTTAGGTTTTGCTTTCTGATCGAAGGCTTCTTTTAGTATGGGTGTTTGCAGGATTGACCACGAGGGGGCGTTCAACCTTGGACAACACGCCCGTACGCGCACACACGCGCACAGAGATACACACAAACACAGGGCATGGCCTACAGGAACTTTACCACGAACATGCTTTAAGTTAAGAGTCTTGGACCAGAAATGTAACTTAACACTGGAAGGATCTCAATCAACAGCATGGGATCACATATCAAATATTGCTGGCTGTTTCACTAACCCGGATCTCCTCTAAATACGGTTTCATGAATCTTCATTGATTCCACATCTCCGCTCTTTAATCCACTGACATTAAACCCTGTTTCCAACATCCACACTAATCCTCATTCATATTTCACATCTCTTTACTGAGTATTCATCAGTTATAAGGCCTGTGCAAACATGACAGAGAGCACGTCAACTTCATTCTGTTTTTGTGTTTTTAATATATTTTAAAATAGACACCGGGAAGGAGTATAGAAATAATTTTAGATTTAGCACCTACACCAGGGAGATTAGGCCTGAATTTAGGCCACAGATAAACGAAATGGCGAAAAGCAGACAGACACTGATAATAGTGAAAATATTCTCAAGTGGGGCCTTTTGACGTTTAAAATAGGTCTGAATGATACAAGGTGCAGAGTCATAAAATGTGCAATTTCTAATTTTACTTTCTAAATAAATAAACAAATGCATTGCCAGAGCACATAATTTTGCTATCTTGGGGTCTCCAAACAAAGACTCAAAAACAAAACCTACTATATCGTATTTTGCGCATTTTTGTCTTTGAATCCGTTCTCCCTCTGCACCCACTCTGTTTTTATTTACTGAGATACAGAGACGAGCGCTTCTCTCCCCACAGAAGTAAATTACAGCCGTCGCTCTTGTCTCTCCGAGTTGCAAATTAAATACATAAGCAATTAAAAAATCCAAACACAATCAATCATGTATACAAATTGTTGTTGCTTTAGGGTTTGAAATTTGGAGAAAACTTCAATCAGGGTAGGACGACTTTAATCCGGGGATCCAAATCCATTACCATATTTCATTACCTCTCCAGTGCTGGAAATGGGAGGATGGGAGGGTGGTAGGGGAGGAGGATGAGGGTTTGTATACTTTTTTAAACATTACTAAGAATGTGGTTGAGTTGTGATAATCATTTGGAGGCAAATTGAACCCACTGTTGTTGTTTAAGTGTTCCCCCTTTCATTCCGTCTCTCCCTTTTCCCTTCCCTCCATCCATCCGCCAAGAAAGCTTCGGCTGTTTTGCTTTTTACGCCCGAGCCTCAACGAAAAAGCAATGAAAAATTAATAGCGCATGTTAACTCCACCAGCTCGTTTATTACACGCCCGCTGACTGTAAACATAATGAGAAAGCTGCCGTATCTCTTCTTAAGTTTTCATTTGCTTATAAAAAATATAAAAGTCATAACTAATAAATAAAATATATGGACTTGAGAGTGAACCGTCTTGGACCTCCCGATGTGGAACTACACTGTGTGCCGAGTAGGAACTGAATGCGTCTCCCACCCACAGGTCTGATCAGATGGGCCTATTTGTAATCATTTGGCCCTTTGATAATGCAAGTAAAGACCAGCCTGTCATCTGTCAGGTGAAATATAATGCCCCGATTGCCGTATATCAGTCTGGTTTCTGTGCTATGATGGGGCACTTGAGGTCAAAGCGAAAGTAGGCTATGCCATGTGAGGTCATGTCTGTCTTTCTTCCTCCTCTCCCTCTCTTCTCTCTCCTCCATTCTCTTGGTATCCGTTTTGCATCAAAAATTGTACTTTGTAGGGCACCGTGAGCGTTTTGCTGACAACTTTTTGTGGAGTATCATGTTGCTTTTGAAAAAAAAAACATATATGGTGTAAATGAAGCGCAAGGACCCATCCACTAAAAGGGCTGTCTGGTTGAAAACTACACGGAGGAATAAATGCAAACCATGGCAAAAGATACCTCTGATTTAATGCATATCAGGGGGTCGGATTTCTCCTTGTATTTTATTGTTAGAATGGATAGAAGTAGGGCTTAGCCTCGTTAAAATGATATAGAGTGTCGAATATGCCATCCAATACATATACATGTTCTACGTATTGTTGCTTTTATTGGTGATAATTTAACAAAATAAAAGCCCTGCTATATGGAGAGAAACGAGCTTTGCACTTTGCAGGGCGGGGAGGGAGGAGGTCTGATCAGATTCGTGTTCTTCCCCCATTGATTCTCCTTTGTACTCCGAGCACGTATCTTAAAGTGAAAGGAAAAATGGAGAGGCCATAGGTACAGGCCCCGGGCCCTAAAGACTTTACACATCAACATGAGAGGGCCCTCCTTTAAACTCTGATTTCCTCAGTGGTTAAAAGGCTATCATCCAATTGCTCCAAATCCCATCGTTTCCACCGTTTATCAGGGGTTAGGCCCACTCCACAAAAGACTGCAGAGGAGCCATTATTTGTCTTACAGACATCATTTGGTGAGAAATTTTCATACAAGACTGCTCACAAGACGAGAAAAGATGAGAAAAAGGTTTCATGCTCTCATAATACTTCCTTGACGCAATATTGTGAGAATCACTATAAAACAGCACTAACTGCAAACTGCACCTCTATGAAAAAATGTTGTTCAACAGCTGTTTAAAACTTAGAAGTGTGCAACACAGTATTCTTACTAACAAGCCAAAGGAGGGGTCGTGAGGCAGATGTTGCTTTTCTAGAGAAAAAGCTGCATGAAGCCCGTTCAAAGAGGCTGATCACCTACCCACAGTTTCTTAATGACAAACGACGTTTTATCAATGCAGACACAGCGGGCAGCAATATGAAATGATGTGATATCCATTGGGTGCCATAAAAAGGTCGATGGCCTGATCCACTGCTGTACCAGACCCCGCTGTTTTATGAATAGGCCTATAGGAGATTAACCTGTTGAATAAAATAATGGAGACGCTAAAGAAAGACTGGAGCTCACACCTTTGGAGAGTTGTCACTAAATTAACCAATCACCAGCTTCTGCTAGCCATGCCTCATAAGACACATTTTTACACACGCAATCCTCAAACGTGGAACCACAGGAACACACATAGCCACCACAAACCCGCTGTGCTATTTACTGTAAGGAACAACCCGGTAGTTAAGCTGCCCCATCAGATGGTGGTGCACGGACCAACACGTGGAGCTGCCATCTAAAACCAACAAGTTCAGCCCCCTTTTACTCCCCTACCACCTAAGTACCAGAAATGATAAACACAAAATAGTGAATAAATACTAAAAGTACATTTTAAGCAAGCAACATTATAAATCCCAAACACTGCTGCATCATTTTCCATCTTTATAGCTTTAATTAAAGCCCGTTAGCTGATCGTCCTGGCTCTAAAAGTTTCATGGCTTGCCCACAAAGGTCACCAACTTGAGGCAAAACGTTGTGATTAATGCATGAGCGTTTAGACTTAACATATAAGCTGATAGAGCCACTTTCACGTGTTTCTTTGTAAAAGGACCACTTCAGAAAACTTTTCTACTGGCCTTTATAATTGCCAACAGCGCGCACCAGTCCGGAAAGAAACATTGCTTAAATTTAACAAAAACTTTCTCTGCTTATATTTAAAAGTTTGTTATTACTAAATGAACAAGAAGACGAGCACGCGTTTGAGTTTATGAAAAGGTAAGATGTAGCAGCTCCTCATAAAAGTGAAATAGAGCCCGAGTGAGCGGGTGCGACCCTACCTGCTCTTCCCAGCCGCAGTGCAGGACTCTTGGGCCCCTGGTCCATGTTACTCTGCTAGAACAGGGGGAGGCGATGGAGGGAGAAAAAAAAGGAAAAGATCAAAAACTTTTTCCACTGTCTCCCTCTCTCTCTCCCTCTCCCTCCCTCTCTCTCCCTCCCTCTCTCTCTCTCGCTCTCTCTCTCTCTCTCCCTCTGTCTCTCTCTCTCTCCCACTCTCTGGGACTGTTTTCTTCTCTCCCTCTCCTTTTTTTTCTTTTTTCTCCTGGTCCCCTACTTTTGGGGCTAGTTGTAGGTTGAAATAATTCGACCCTTCCGCTCCCTATTGCACTCCCTGCAAGTGCTCAGTCAGCTGCAACTAAACGCTTTAGGTGGAAAAAAGGCTTCGGGGGAAGCGTGAAATGATCACGCCGAGTAAAAGAGCCGCTTTCTCAATGTGCGCTCATGTCCCGTCCTTTTCCTGCGCGAGCTCGCACACACAAATGCGGCGGGTGTACGCGCTCGCGTGCACACATTAGCATGCGCTCCGAGGCGCGCGCGCGGACCTGCATGCACACACACACACACACACACACACACACACACACACAGAGCTTACAACCACCACCCATCCCTTCAGGGCCGCGCCCCCTCCCTCGCATCTGTTACCAAGTTCCACTTTACTAAACTTTCCCGCCCACACCCCACTCTCCCTCTCTTTCTTTCTCCCTTTTATGTTAGATTCATTTCCTCTCATACACACCCCAGTTGATAGCTATGCCAGTTGGTAGTTAACATTACAGTCCTGTGCGTAAAACCAGACCGGTTTTTTTTTTACTTTTTTTAACTTAAAAACGAGAGAACATGGGTGGACGTATGTTTCGTGACCTTGCAGTGTCTTCCAAAAGAGCGCTCACAAGAGTTCCTCCAACTTCTGTCCTCCTCTGCTTGTACACACCTGTTACGCACGGCGGTCTTTACGCGTGACGCGCGGACTCAAAGACTCCGGGGCAGGTTTAAATGCACGGAGCTGCAACTTCAGCTAACGTCACCGCTGTGCGTTTGGAGCGTGCGCTCTTCTTCCACACGCGCTCTGTGAAAAGCGTTTGTTACGGAACGGATAGTTCCGGTCCCCAGCTCCGACTGTTTGCGGACGCACGCCTGTGAGCGCGCAACATTTAATTTAAATATTAATTTACACGACCATTCATACTGATACCTGCGCGCCGCGTTGTCCGTGTCTCACAGAGAGATGTATTTTCTGGCCTAACAATGACAGTAAAGATTTTCTGAACGCGTGTGCTCTTTTTTTAAGGCTTTTTCGCGCGGTCAGGTTTTGCAGTCGCTTTGCCCACAAGCGAGCCGAGCCGGGGCCGGAAATCTGAGACAAAACACTGAGGAGTCCAAGAAGACATTCTGATAGTCTTATTACGGCCTTTTTCAACGTGATCAAACAGCCACAGAGTGTTATAAAGTCTGCAGCTGCAAAAGAAAAACAGCCAGTCCGTTTTAAAGTATACTCATCACATGCATGTAATATAAGAACGAAAGTTTTAGTTAGTCTTGGCAAAGTGATGCTCAGTAATATTTTTCCCATTCCATCCCAGCTGACACGCAGAAAGTCCACTGTCCCGCTTTGCGCACTGATAATAAAGCTCAAGGTAAACATTAAAGCATTTCCTGCAGAGTCAGATTATGTATACATGCAGCCAAATAACTTCTTTTCTACTGCCCCGGTTTTCGCCTTCGTCATACAAGCGAAAAGTCCCTGGTTCGATTCCAGGTGGGGACACAAGTCGCTCTCATCATGCAGGGTTGCATCAGGAAGGGCATCCGGCATAAAACACCCAAATTACCAATGTGGATTAATCCGCTGTGGCGACCCCTTTTAGTGGAGAATACAAGGGAGCAGCCGAGAGGTGCATTTTACAACTTATTTTCTGCTACATCCCCAAAAAAGGAACAAATAGGAAAATCAGTTTTCAGTACGCAAACTATATTTTCCCCTTCTCTTTTCGCTCTTTTAAAATCAAACAAACATTAAATAGATGAGTGTGTAAATAATGACGCATCACACCTGAAGACAGTTCAAACAGAAAAAGTTTCATTATGGTGGAGCAAATATAAAAGAGTCTGACAAACAAACCCATTTTTTTACTGTTTAAAGTCAATTGATTAGAAAATGTCGCCACGCCAGGGAAAAGCTATAAAAAAGAACAATAAAAACGAAAGTGAATTTAATATAAAGGTAAATCAGACAGCAGGCATAGCATAAGATTTCCCCACAAACTCCTACTGGACCTGACCATAAAAAAAAAACAAAAAAAAAAAAACAGGAATTAAGATTTAAAAGAGCAGTTCGAGCAGTGGGTGTGTCTCTTTACTCGGTGTCTAACTTCTCCTTCCGTCCCCACGTTTCTTTCCCTCCAGACAGCTGCAGGTCTCAGGGTTCACGCGCAGCCCCGAGACAATTGAGTGAGGAACAAAGCGCGAGACAGCGACCCATTTTGCTCTGCTTGTCGCCTCGCGCTGCAACACTACGACCCTGACCTTAGGCTCGCGCCCACAACATCAAAACATAAACATTAATGTTTCCCTGTGGCGGCGAGGAAACAAAGAAGCAGGCTCTGGTCTGACCTTCAGGCGGAGAAACAGCTCCCGATAAATCAATTACAGACTTTTATCAGGGAAATATGAATTTATGCCGTCTTGGAATGGACTGTAGGACATCTATGTCAACACGAAGAGGGTGAAATGATGGCCATTTACACAGAGAAAAGTTGATCAGCTGAGTGTTTTACAGCCTCCTTCCTACAACACGCTGAGTGATTAGCTGTTACTACAGCTTGTTGTTGTCACTTACCAGGCTAATGATGATTAGGCCTGCATATGCTGACATGGCTTCTGTTTCTGCCTGCAAGGGGAAAGCTCTTGAATCCTCGGTGGAACTGTCTCCTCCATATCTTTTCATGGACCCCAAAAGTTGAATCGGTATGCATGACCATGGCTGCGGATTATTCACTGCATTAAATGTGTGTGCTTGCAGAAAAAAACTGGGCAATTATCTGCTATTGAAGCCTTTGAAAAAACCAAGACGGCTTAGTTTTAATTTTGGTCATTTTGCTTTTCATAGAGAGGTACATAACGATTAAATACACATTTTGCGACTATATTAATTCTAAATGAAAAAAATATAAAATGGACACAGTTTTAGGGAAAGGGGAAGGACACGTTTTCAATTCAGAATTGTTCAGTGTAGTGTAAATATTAATTTAAGAAATTTGTTTCAAACAATGCCAAATTTTCAGAGTTGTTATGATTTTAATAATCAGTCAAGTCAGTTTCATTATTATTATTATTATTATGCTCCAAAATCATAATAAAACGAGACTAAAAGGAAAAATATACCCAGCTATATCTATATTTAAGATATAGTCATATAGCAATTTATGCATCTCTTTAGATTGTATCAAATTCTTTACCAGTAGCAGTGTCTTACTTTTAAAAAAACATTTTAGACCAGATATAGTTTTTCTAAAATCATTTCATCTTTCATTTGCAAGCTCACTGTCATGTGTCTCTCCCCTTTTTTGACCTGCAGGATCTCTTCAAAGAATTCTCCATAGTTTAGATATTAATCATCACTTGTTTGTTTTTCATCCCCGCGCTAATTAATGTAATTAATATGAGGGGGAGTCGTTGGATCGGTGACCCGCGCTCTGACCGAGCGGAACCGGAAAGAATCGCATTAAAGCGGGAGACAGAAGAACTAAATGGGCGATTAGAACAATAAGTAAACACGTAAACACAGGAGGAAATGCACCCCGTCTCTCTGGGACTTTTGTCTTTCATCAGACCGGTTAAATTTAGTGGAAACTACACGGAAAAGACAAAGGCTTATAACAGGCCTGCAGTTTTGGGAGGTTTTAGATGTGTGTATGTGCTGGAGAGAGACTGTCAGTGCAAAATTACATATTGTATTTATAGAAGTTCACAAGCAGTGTGTTCAAAGTCATATATTCATAATTTTACTTAGAGGTACACTATTTAAATATCATTAAGATTTGTTTTTAAGTGTTGAAAGTAAAAGTGGGGGCTTTGGAGGATGACCCTTTTATTATGTTATACTATATTATAGATGCTGTATTTTAATAGACATTGAAATATATGTAAAACTTAATCTTGTGCCTGAGCCTAAGTAGAACAACTATAATGTTTAGTTTGGTTTATATTGATTCACAAATCTTGCATAAAAAGTGAAGAAACAGTTCTATATTTTCCCCTCAGCTTTAGTGGAGTGGAAAGTTTCCAAAAATAGAAAGCTGAAGTGCCATAAAATACATTCAAGTATTATACTTGGGTTTCTTTTTCATAGTGCTCATAAACATAATTTGGAGCATGCAGCATAAATATTAATTAAAATATTTTCTTTATATTTTGTGAGTTTACTACGTGTACACTTCTGCAGCAAATTCATAAAGAAATATCTTGCATCGTTTGATAATGTTTTCTTTGCAACATAAATTGTGTAAACTTAAGTAGCTGTATTTATATGAACCCTTCCTTTGTCATCTGGCCGCAGAACTATTTACAGGGCTCCTCTGGACTTACAGTATTCATTTTGTGTGAATAGAAAATCGGTCTTTTCTTGTTTTTCTGTTTTGTTGTTTTTGTTAATCTTTCTGTAAACTGTAAAGCATTTTGTATCTTGTTTAATAAATCTTTACCTCCTAAAACCCAGAAAGACTCGCAAAAGGTTTCTAACTTGAAATATGGCTTTAAAAATACTCCCTTTGATACACTTATGTGTTACATTTCTTTACAGTAAACCAGAGAAACTGAATACTGACGTTATGATAAAAACTTGCCTCTGGTGCTCATCTGTCTTTGTTTTCCTAGAAACACTCAGAGCCACATTGCTGATTGAGCTTACCTCTATATCCCTGGGATTTAATTCAGAGTGGCACTTCACTGTGGCGACACAACGTTCCCTTTCTGCAGCCATGGTGCCTGGGTGTTGGTGAGGCTAGGCTAGAATGGGGCTTAAGGGCTGCAGGGCGGATTGAGAAATGGGACACATTATTTGCCCATGAAACATTATGTGACACAACATGACACCAGGCCATTTGTATGTAAAGGTAAACATTTCAGCGTGACAATTCGACAAGAGTGGACAAGGCTCCTGTCAATGTGGTTTTATACTCGCGGCTGAGAAAGAGGTGTTGTGGTGATGAAGTGTGTATGGGGGACTTTGTGTGTGTGTGTGTGTGTACAGAGCTTCTGTTCACAAATTTAATCCCCATAGACACAAGTCACTTGGTCCAGTCTAAAAAGGTGTTGTCAGGCTTGTTCTCTTGTTTTTTTTTTCTAGTGAAAGCATGGACAGACTGTTGATCACAGAGCTTCATAAAACCAGTTTCCCAAGTGTGTGTGTGTTTGTGTTTCACCTGTACTTGACAAGTATTTAATATAAAAAAGTGTAACTGTCAGATTTCCAATATTGCAGATTAAATGATAAGCAGTAGCCTAAAGTTTTGTCACCATAAAAAACAGCTCTGAAACGCATAAACCCCTAGGCATCTTGGTGATCTAAAGGCACTAACACTGGTTCTCAATTTTTTTTGGCTTGCTGCCTCCTAAAGTGAGAAACCTTTTAATTATGAAACCCTCATCAGATGCTATTGATTTTCTCCCATCAATAATTAATCTTTAATACCTGAGTATATCCAATGTGTTCATTATTGTAAAAGAGGTCATTTTATTTGAATCTTCCATCATATGATGAAGTATTTTATGTCAGGTGTGCCATTTTATCCATATGGTTTACCCCTTAATGTAGTCGCTTGTAAGGTCATTAGGAGCTAAAGCATATTACAAATCCCACATTTGAAAGGGGGTTTAGAGAAAAAACTTGCTAAACTTTCAGTAGGAGTTAGAAAGCAAATATTCTCATACATGGTACAAAATTACAAGCGATGCCCTGGTAACAACTTATCATTCTCCTCTGGTTGTGCTTTATCATTTGTTCCTTGCTGCCTGTGAGCTTTGCCACTGATTAGTACATGCTCTACTTGGCATATTAACTCCAGGATCTACTGAATCTCTCTAATACACCACTGGTTTCTTATCCTGCAAAGCTATTTGATGCTGGAAAATCTGTGAGAATTAATGAAAGTATAGCACCTGTGTTAATGTGACCAAAAAGATCAACCCGCCACCGAAGTGATATGATAGAGTGTATGTGATGCAGTGAAAGAAAACCACGGGTGATGGGACTTAAAATTTCTGTACATCCAAAACATGTGAATGACTCTAACAAAAATGGCCCCATATGGGTGACGCAGGGGAGCCATTTTTGTTCAGAAGCGCTGACCCAGGGCAAGAGGGAATTCCTCCTGCCTGGATGCTTTGATATAGACCAAATGGTTGTATTTACATACATACAGTAACAAGAAAGCACGTGCCAACAGTGGAAAGGGAAGCAGACCTCTTTTACAGAACTGAAACAAGCTGATGCAACCAGTTACAGATGACGCCTACATCTGAGCAGATGCTCAATGTGTTTTTGAAACACTTAATTATTTCTGGGGTTCCAACTATCATTTTATTTTTTCTTTCTTTTTCAAAGACAAGTCAGCTCTTTAGTTGTTTGATCACTAAATTCAGAAAATAGCATCAGCAAGTTTAAATTTCATCTTAGGCACCCCTAAAAATAACAATAACAATAGTAGTAATAATAAAGCATTTATTATTTTCTGACATTGTTACACAATATACTGTGCAGTGGCAAATCCGTTTTGAGCTCTTTCCAATTGTTTGGGCTTCACTGTAGTGATGGACTTCACAACAGGACTCATGTCATTCTAAACATGGTTTGAACAAGATGGCTGAATCTACACTGAAGGGACTACATATCTATTCTTCACTCAGGGTTAGCCTACCTGATGCAGCTGTCTGCACAATAAAGGGAGGGTTTGCATGAACGCAAAAGCTTAAATGTAAAAGCAGATCTCTAACCAGTTTTGTTCTTGCACTGGGTAGAAAACCTCATTTGCCAGTGTCAGTATTGAATGACACTATTTTAATTGCTTGATGATTTGATGGTCTCCCCCTTTGTGGTCAAGAGACTGAACCAATATTGTATGCTTTTCTCCCCATATATTAGATGCTACAACAGACTATCCACATAATTAGGCTGCTTTTGAAAGTAATATCGTAATGCAAACTTAACTGAGAGGTAAAATATACTGAAAATATTTGCAAACATTATGTTCCATGTTTTTATTATTTATTATGCATTGACTAAAAATCATTAGTTAAGTATTATTGTTTTATTAATGTATTAATCGCAAGTCCACGTAAGCACAACATTCTGATTGGGGCTAAGCCCACCCAAATGCCTGATCCTAGAATCACCCCTGGAAAATGTTTCGAAGGCAGAACCAACTAAAATTTGATGTGAATACCATCACTTTCTTTTAAACTGTAAAATAAAGCATTGGTCTGGCCAGAGGATAAGTGCCCATTTAAACTCTCAAACTTCAGGAAATTGTTTGAAATCTTTACCTGAAAAAAGGAAGGGAAACTGTACAGACAAAAATAACTACTATGGGCTCAGTAGATACGAGACTATAGATCACCAGGCCATAGTTCATTTTGAAAATACTTGCACATACGTTTCAGTTAGAGAGTAAAACACGTTTATAATAATGAGCTAGTAAAAACTGATATTATTTTTATTGAACCTGTTCTCAAAGAAATTCTTAACCGCAGCTGCACCAAACAGAGATTAAGCACAGCGACTGCTGCATCCATTTTAGTCATGTTGTGCTGTAAAAAAGTGAGTTTTTGAAGCTTTGATAACACATAGGTCCTGGTCCAGGTCAGAGACATTGTGTTAGAGGTATTCTGATGTCCAGGGTGAGAATGAGAATAAAATGTTTTGCTCTGTCTAGTCAACAGACCTGTCACCATAAAATTACCATTTATATTTCAAATCCCAAGCCAGTGATTTTTGCCATTTGAACTCACAATATGTTTCTGAAACAATGATTTAAACATTAAAATAGTTGCAAACCTATAGCCTAACATAGCATCTGTTCTACCTATTCTTATACTGAGCACCAAGGTGAACATATTCCATGATCTTTTATTCAGAAACAGGTCAAATTTTAACAGAGAAGGCAAAATGTTAGACTGAATTTTGTACAGGTTCTTTTAATCATGAATTAAGCATAGAAAACAGACAAAACAGCATTGGGGCTTTTTTTAGTCTTAGGACCAAGCACTTTCATATACAAATGACACCAATGGCAGAATATTGCCAAGATACCTTAGTGGTTTACAAGAATCCATTCTTGTAAAAACACCCCAAAGAAAGCTTTACTCCAGCATCTGGCACCAAATGGAAAGAAAGGGCCACTATGGAACATACAAACACCACCAAATGAGAGCAATGACATGCTTCTTTTAACTTCTTCTCCTCAATAAACATCAATCATCAGGCAGAACCATCCCCTCTGGAATGTGTGATTGGAAATCAGGGGACTTTAAATCCCTGTCCCGGACACTCCATCCATCTTTAACACGCCACTGGTCTGGACACCACTGGCCTGGAGATGAACCACTGAACCAGGTGCTTCCATTCAGCTAGCCTCTTCTGCCTTTTTTAAAATAATAATAGTAAATACCATCAAATGCGTTGAATCTGAAATCAGGCAGTCACATCACAATTTCACTGGGGCAGTGAGCCATCCCAAACCTGCATCCAATTTAGAGAGATACAGGGACCATAGGAGACAGAGGGCCACCCATATGCACCTCCTAAAACAAAACAGATGCAGCATATTAAGTGTGTGTGAGTGTGTGTGTGTCAGATGTGTGAACTAGAAAAGGTGATAGTGTTCTGGCATGAGGTAAACCCTAACCTTTGGAAGGAAACAATCCAACACTGTGATGGCCTTTCCTGTGATGACACGCATGGAGAAACCTCAGGAATCAGATGGCATTCACCCTCTGATTCCCTATCATAACAGCATTTGCTCACTATTATTAAGATGGCAGTGGTTATAGCTGGATATACAGAGCTTGCAATTATTCTCATGATATACAGAAGAGGAAGAGGGAGATGGGTCTTAATGTTACACTGCCTGCATGAGAGCCAGGACAGCATAATTTCGCTGTATTCTATGTGTCATAAATATGACTGATGGCGATATCCAGTCTGTTGAATTACATTTACATATAGATTTACATTCCCATCAACATGTAATAATAGCACATGCCTGAAGGTTCATACTAGTCACTCACATGCACAAATCCAGTGAACATACTTACATATTCTGAGGATTTATAGCTAATATTTGGGCTTTATTGAGGAAACATCTATCAGAGTAGTGATGTAGTGTAGTGAAAAAACATATAGGGCCCTGAAGGATGTTTTGTCTGCAAAAACAAAAGTCATTCTTTGGAGGTAAAACAGCCTAGCTGACTATTTATTGTAAGTGACAATGACAATTTTAACCAGAGGAAGTACACTTTTCATAATAATTCAGTTTTATGGGGCATAAAGAATATCCACTTTAAGTACACAGTATACCTCAACTGGTATATCATTCAGACATCTTTTTCATTGACACTTTCAGTGGTTCTAATATGATAATATATAAGACATAAAATAACATAAAAATTTCCATGAAGCCTACTCGTACAAGCAAACAACCTTCAAAGCAAACAACAAGACTTCTTCAATTCTCTGATCACAACCTCCTTAAATGACCTCATAACACCATGAGGGATTATGCCCTCCAGATCTTTTGGGATTAACAAACATGTTCACATAAAGTTATTTTCTTTCTTTCTGTTTCTCATTCATAATCAAATTATTCTAAAAGAACCTTAAATCACATGATAATATCAGAATAGCCCATTAAAACATGATAATATAGAAAAAAGGAAAAAACTAGATATAAAAACAGCACCGAAACAATGTAAATCCGTTGACATATAATTCATTGTGATTTCGGGGCCACAGCTACAACTGAGAATATTAGGTCATTTGTGTATTTTATTGGGGTTTTGGTCCTCATAAGTGCAGTTTACCTTTTATGACTGAGTGACAGACTTTTTGAAGCGCTCCTCATTATTTAAGGTGGCCAGGAGAGGTATAAATCACAACAGAAAAACTGAAAACATCATAAAAAACACAACAAAGCAGGAAACCCAACATTAAAAACAAAACACAAAATTTTATGACAGATTGTTTTTTTCTTTCGTTCTTTCTTGTAAGTTGTTATGTTTGTGTTTTTGTTCTTGTGTGGCTGGTTTTTGGTTATAGTGTTTTGTGCCACAGGAATGCCATTTTTTTCAGCTTTTGTAGAAAATTAGAATAATTGTTTTAGCTACCACAGACTGAAACAGGCCTGTAAAATCAGTAAAGAAAATAAGACAATGGTAGAAATGCCTCTTTAGGCAATGAAGAGAAAAAGATGTGGAGAGATGCTAAGAGGTGGGGAGTAAGAATAAAAATAAGAATCAACAACTGCAACATTAAAGTGATATACAGATCAATGAATCAATACTTATGATTTAATAATAAAATGTATATATGATTCTGAAAGTGCCATTCTACAACTCTATTTCCAAAAAGATTTGGACCCAATGTAAAATATAAAGAAAAACTGAATGCAATGATTTGCAAATCTCATATTTTTTTTCACAAAAAACATAAAAACATATCAAATTGTTGAAAGTGAAGCATTTTACTGTTTAATGAAAAACATGTACTAATCTTGAATTTGATGGCAGCACCACATCTCAAAGAAGTTGGGATAGGGCTATGTTTACCACTGTGTAGCATTCCCTCTTCTTTTAACAGTCTATAAATGTCTTGGAACTGAGGAGACCAGCTGCTGGACCTTTGGGAGAAGAATGTTGTCCAATTCTTGTCTGATATAGGATTTCAGTTGCTCAACAATCCGGGGTTGTCTTTGTGGTATTTTGTGTTTAATGATGCTCTAAATGTTTTCAACTGGTGAAAAGCCTGGACTGCATGCAACTCAGTTCAGCACCTGAACTCTGCATGCTGTTATAATAGCTGCAAGATGTGGTTTAGCAATGTCTTGCTGAAATATGCAAGGCTTTCCCAAGAAAGCTGTCTGGAGGGGAGCATATATTTCTTTAAAACCTATATAACTCTTTCAACACTGGTGGTGCCTTTCCAGATATTCAAGTTACCAGTACATAGACACTAATGCACCCCAGCTCTAACAGAGATAATAAGCCAGACGGTCCCTCTCCTCTTTAGTCCAGAGGACATGCCATACATTAATTTCATATTTAGATTAATCTGACAACAGAACAGTTTCCACTTTGCCTCAGTCCATTTTAAGCTTTGGCCCAGGGAAGACAGCAGCATTTCAGGATCATAGGATGACTAGATTTCCCTCTTTATGTGGGACTACACAGCATTTTATCACTTGTCCCCTGTCCCACATCATGAGACAATACTCCACATTTTGACTGGTTCTGCAGGACATGCACATTTGTAAGTCTGGCTTTTACCCTATGCATATGTACAAAGCAGGGAAGGCCTTTCGCGATAGTAAATGGTAAATGGACTGGTGCTTATATAGCACTTTTCTACTCTAACTGAACACTCAGAGCATTTTTTTTACAACAAGCCTCATTCAGCCATGCACACACATATTCATACAACACTTCATTCTATGCCTTTAAGTGTGTTTTAATTATTACACACATTCAACGCTGATGGATGCATTGGGAGCAATTTGGGGTTTGGTGTTTTGCCTAAGGACACTTCAGCATGAAGGCTGGAGGAGGCAGGAATTGAACCACCAAGCTTACTGTTGAGCCACAGCCACTCCAAGTAATTGTAAAGTGAAGGCTGGCTTGTTTAATGCTGTGCCCATCAAGTTACAAAGCTGCAAGTCAATTAAAAATCAAAAGCTTTGCATATCTTGATGAATGTGATGCACCAGAAGCACTAGTATATATGGAAAATTATATTTTTTTTATTTTTTAACTAGAATTATTTTTCTAAGTAGCACAAGGGGACATATGGAAATAATACAGCATGTGTGCTATAACTGGCTAACAATTACTCTTACTTTTGTCAGGCGTGGCTCATGCCAGTCTATGGATGCATCCCTACTGAAATACCTGACAGAACAACAGCTGAAATAACAAAGAAATAAAAAAGCGAAATAAAAAAGAATACATACATATCCCAGTATGTAAAGACTATCACAACAGATCCTGAGAACAAACTTAATGTACTATCTTTCAAGAGAGTTGAAAAGGTTGCAATCAGATATAATTTATATGACCTTTACATGCTAGATGCCAAGCCGTTTACTTTATTTTTAAGTTAGATATGAACATTTCAAACAACCTCGCAACATTGCTAACGTGACAGAAACAGTGATTGCCCCACATTTAGTTTGTTAGGATCTAGTCACTCTACCTGCCAGCAAAGTCCAATGTAATATAAATATTGATATAATAAAACATTTTTTCTAGGTATCTGTAGAAAATAGTCAGTGCTGGGAAAATCACTGCCTCAGTGCCCAAACGCTTTCTTACAGCACTCACTACAATCTCCAGCAGTATCACAGCAGCTGTCTGTGAAATGTTACGCTCGGCCAACTTATTTTCCTCGGACAAACCCGGAAGCTGTTTGTCTGCCTGTCTGCTTGTAGCTGGAAGCAGAAGAAGAGCAGCTCCAGCCTCCCGTAGCTCTACCTCTCCAGTTTGTTGTCAAAGGTGAGCTTATACCTGCCGATGTTATATACTAAAGACATAAAGTGGTGGCTTTGAGTAGGGATACATTAGCTCTCTGTGTTAGTGCCCTTTCATGTGTGTTTGAGACAAAAATGCCCCATTGTTTACATCCGAGCAGCTGCTTATAAACACGTGGATGGACTAGAATAACACATGCTAACTAGGGACTGCCGGCACCATAAAATAACTTAAAATAGCCACTAGTGAGCGACACTTTACCGACTAACCTGTGTATTGGGGTGAGTTACCTTTTAGTAAACAAACGTCACTGTTAAAGATCAGATGTGTTTCCCAGTCTGCTAGCATGCTAGCATTTGGCTAGCCGGGGCTACCAATAGGCTAACTGCAGTGAGAGTAAAACTCATCTTGTCGTTGGAAAGAAATCAAATCCACTGTGTCTAGGATCACTCTAGACCAGACCCTGTACTACGAAGCAAGCTCAACACACGCAGGATCTTTTTCCATTACCTGGCTTCACCTAAACTAACATTGGCGATCAGAGCCCTGTCCTACGAAGGCGAATTTGTGCCAGGTAACTTTAGGCTTAACTAAGGCGGTTCACTTTTTACCAGTATAACTGATTCTGCAGACCTAACCTGCTCCATAGCAGGTTAAGCTCCAGATTAGAGATCAACAGGTATGAAATCACTGACAACTGTGAGATCCTTTGTACCTCTGTACACATAGTAGGAGGGTCTTAAGTTTTTTTAAAGAACGTCAAACGTTACTGAGTAACGGTAGATTTTATTCCTGTAGGCTGCAAACAGTTTTACAGCAAGTTGATTGTTCTTGATCCTAAAACAGGACAGCTATCTTTTTTTACTTTTCTGATTTGTTGTCAAAATCAAACTTGCACATAGACTGTGTACATTTGAAATTTTTTTTTAATGTTTGTTCTTTATTTGCACGCAGATTGTTAAACACCACAGCGCTGTAGCTAAAAGAATAAAAACAGACTGTCTCACACAGGTAAACATGAATTTAATGGAGTAACAATTGTAATCTGTCAGATTCTCCTGTTTTAATGACAGAGCTGGGATACTCTTAACTCACACATTTTTGCCGGCTTTCCTTACTGGCTTCAAGTAGGCTGAACTTTATTAGAACAGTTGGTTTTTTTCCAGCACTTAAATTACTCGCACATTCATACAGCATATCTACCTGTTGCAGACGCTGTACTGCTGCTTTATATATAGCACAAGCGTTGATTTCAGCCTATCTGTGTTCAACTACTTAGTATTTTTCCAATAATATAGTTTCATCTTCTTTTGTAAAATCAGCTGCTCTTCTGCCAGTAGACTTATCAGAGTCAGTATCAGAATCCTTTATTAATCCCAGGGTGAAAAGTGCTTATTCATGCTTCTTATTGGTCCGATGCTGTCAACACCACCATGTGAACGCACTAGTAGCTGGGTTAACCACATGTTGGCAACACATGTAAAAAATCACAGATTACATGGGTGTCCTTTAAAACGCACGCTTATAATAACTACAGACAAAAATCTACATGATCAAGAGGAGTCTTTTACGTAATGCTCCCCATAGTATTAATATATTTAGTTCCTGTCTAATACACATTTTTAGGGAGTCAACTATTCTAGTGTTAATATATCAGCCAATATCATTTACCTACAGATGTGCTCACTGGCCACTTCATTAGGTACTGTTGTTCAGCTGCTCATTAATGCAAATATCACTTAGTAGCAAATCACTGCACTTACTAATATATTTATGGTCAGGATGACCTGCTTATGTTCAAACTGAGCATCAAAATGTGTGACCTTGTTGTTAATGCCAGACGGGCTAGTCGGAGTATTTCAGAAATGGCTTTTCTATGTTTTTATGTTTGTTTTATTTAAAAGGGACAGTGCACATTAGTTGATATCAGTAGTTAAGTTCGTTGTGTAAATGTGCCAGATTTAGCCATACAGGCTAATTTTCATCTGCAGTCTCTAGCAGGGGATTGATCCCTGCTGATCTATTGAGATTTTCCTGCACAACCATCTCTTGGGTTTACAGAAAATGGTCCAAAAAAAGAGAAAATATCCAGTAAGCGTCAGTTCTCTTGTTGAAGCCTGAGGTCAATGGAGAATGGCCAGACTGCTTCGAGGTAATAGGAAGGTATAGCAACTCAAATAACCACTTGTTACAAACAAGGTGTGCGAAAGAGTATCTCTGAATGCACAGCATGTGAAACCATGAATCAGATATGCTCTAGCAGCACAAGCTCACATTGGGTGCTTCTATTGTCAGCTAAGACCCGGAAACTGAGGCTACAATTCAGACTGGCTTACCACAATTGGAGACTAATGTGAAATGTACCTTTCGGCTGCTCCCTTGTATTGTTGCCACAGTGGATTAATCCACATTGGTAATTTGACAGAGGTTTTTTTGCACTGGATGCCCTTTCTGACGCAACCCTCCATGGTGAGAGGGGCTTGTGTCCCCACCTGGAATTGAACCAGGGATCTTTCACTTGTAAGGCAAATGCGCAAACCATTACGCTACAGGGGACATTAGAAAACCATTGCCTGGTCTGGTGAGTCTCTGTTTCTGCTGTGACATGCACATTATAGTGTCAGAATTTCGTGTAAACAGCATGAAAGTGTGGATCCATCCTGCCATGTATCAACAATTCAGGCTGGTGGTGGTGGCAGGGAATATTTTATTGGCACGTTTTGGGCATCATTTAAAAGTCACAGCCAATCTGAGTACTACCGCTGACCATGTCCTCTTATCTTTTGATGGCTACTTCCAGCAGGATAACATGACAGCACGTTAACTGAACTCAAATGGCCTCCACAGTCACCAGATCTCAATCCAGGGGAGCATCTTTGGGATATGGTGGAATGGCAGATTTGTAATGTAGATGTGCAGCTGACAAATTGTGTGATGCTATCATGTCAGTATTGACCAAAGCTTGTGAAGAATGTTTTCATCATCTTGTTGAATTTGACATGAAGAATTAAGGCAGTTCTAAAGACAAAAAGGGGTCCAACCTGGCAATGTGTTTCTAATGAACTGATATGAGTTTATTAATGCTGAGAGTGTTCTACACAATGTAGTCAGTAATTCGATGCTGGACTATGATTGCTGTATGATAACACCATTTCTAAATTACATTGGACATCTTTTTCTGTATTCTGAAGAAAACGTTCCTTAAAATTATCATTATATCTCTGATGGGCTAGTGTCCTCCACCAATTAACCTTACATGAATGAATTTTACCTCAAAATTCTTCCACATATGCGCATTCACAAATAAGCAAGAAGGAAGCTTTGAAGTGAATTATTTGAGCTTACAAACACCTTGTTCACATTTTCTTAACCAAAGCTACAGAGGAATTCAAGCCTGTATTTCCTGTTTCGGTGTAATCCCATTGGGACTTTAAACATGTGGATGTGCACAGCTGGCCAATAGAAACATGCTTGATGATTGTTCATTAGTACAAAATTCACTGTATTCTAATGGGGTGTTGTCAACAGTTTTAGATTAAAAATGTCATTGCCACACAAATTTAACTATACCTTTGAATAAAAGGACAGCTATCATTAATAATAGATGATGGCTGCATTCCATTCTAGTAGAGCAGTAAGTCATGACAGTGTACTGTGAGCAAGCATCATGATTAGAGCTGAAACCTTTGTGTCTTTAATTTATGCCTGTACATTTCTTTCATTGATATGTCAAAGAGGTTTCTATGAATAGTTCCTCTCTGAGTCAGGAAGGTGAGTTTCCTCACCAAAACAGATGCAACAGAGCTAACAGGAGAGTCCAGGGGTGTTGTTCAAGTAGCGCTTTAATTGAGAAGATTAGGAGAAATCACCTGTGTTGGTGGACCATGACTGTACCGGGGCTTTAAGTACAGTACATTAAATTCTACCTCTGTAAAACACAGTCAGTCATTTGTCAGCTCTCAGTCCCTGTGAGCTGCTGAACTTTCAACATAACGGTCGTCCCTCACCAGCCGGTAAGACTTTCTGTCCCTTTAATCCCTAGTGGCCGGCTTGTGACCGTGTAGCGTGGCGTTTATGCAGTGTGTGCGCGGCCTGGGAGCCAATCATTTCCAGCCATCATGGCACAGACACGCAGGACTGGACAGAGCAATGGGCCGGCGCCCCTTCTCTGTCCACTGTGTGTGTGTATGTGCGTGTATGTGTGTGTGTGTGTTTTAGAAAAAGGCAAGAAGGGATTGGGAAAATTAACAACATTGTGTTTTACAGAGTGTAGTAACTAGCTAATTTAAGAATTTTTATACTATCATTCACAGTGGCATCTGGATTCTGTCATGTTAATTGCTAGTTGAAATCATCACCTGGCAGGTAATAAACCTGGATCCAATGTGCTTGCTGTCCACACAGTTCTGATGAAAAAGTTTATAAGTAAAAAAAAAAAAAAATCTTGAGTGCTGCTGAGCTGTGTCCTCTCAGCTTTGTTAACAAGGCCTTATGGTCTTCTGAAAAAGTCTGAAGTCTGCTGTAATTGATGTTGGCCTGTGTTCACTTAAGTTCTTCAGCTATATGATAGATAACTTAAGGCAAGAAAATGACTACAAAACAATTCTGGTGTAGATCTGCCAATTAGATAAACTGACTTAGATGTATTGGAGCAGATTTGGCTATTGATTGTCAGATGTATTAAGGGCGGGATATACAAATTTAAATTGCATAGACTCTACCAGAATTGGATTGGTGTTGGTATAGATTTTGAACTAATATGAGGACAAATAAAACCTTAATCATCTTCACTTTTGACTTCAGTTCTTTATCTTCTGGCAAACATGAGAGAACTAAGACTAAGAGAATGGCTGGCTGCAGCAGAGTAGCAGTTTTTTTTCACTAAAAGTAACAAATGCACACTATCCATACAGTAGTAAGACACTAGTACATCCATGTTTAGTTATTTTTGTCTTCAACTGCTACAGATTACTTACCTGAAGCAACTTTTTATTGGTGAAGTGTAACCAGCATCAGCAGTTCAGAAATCAATTGTAAAATGTGTATAATGCTAAAATAATCTGTCATAATAGAAGAATTTTGGCTTTGCACTTTTTCTCATACGCCACAGTGGATGGATTTGCATATTTGATTTGGAAAATTTTTTACACTGGATGCCCTTCCTGATGCATCCCTCCTACTAGGGATACACTAGCTTGTGACTCCCATGGCTGGGCTTGTGTCTCCTCCAAATTGTGAACAGGGTACCTTTCACATGTTAGGCAGTTGTGTAGACCACTAAACTAAGGAGGACATAATCTGTCACATAATGCAAAACGATCAGTTAAATTAAAAACAAATCAAATTAATCGACAGCTAATTTAGTGATTAAAAGTTACCTAAATCCAGCTTCTCAGGTGTGAGGATTGCTTACCTTTTTGTTTGGACTTGTGTGGTAGTAAACAGAATGTCTTTTGATCTTGTATAGTTATTTCAGGTAAAGTTATCATTTTGAAGATGTCCCTTTGGGCTTTGGAAAACTGAAATAGAATTTGATGATCTGACCCCTTTACAGACCCAAAGATAATGATAAGTAGTCAGTAATTGTAGGTTGTTAATTAAAAGTGAACTGGCTTTTCAAATAAGCTGTTTGCTCCTCTTTATATGATTATAACAGGGCAATGGCTTACTGATATGATTTGTTACTTAATAATAATTTAGCCCCTATAATGCAATGTTATATTGGTTTTGTGTGTTTTTATCCCTGCAGTTGACTTCAGCCACTGAAACCACCGCCTCCCCTGGTTTGTGTGTGTTGGTGAGGTGCATGTATGCGTATGCGTATGCGTGTGCGTGCATGTGTTTGTGGTGATGTACAGTACCTACCAGGACCGGGAGAAGTTAGAGGATGAGCTCTATCAAGAGGATGAGGGGGACTCTGAAGGGTCAGAGGCCGACAGTGAGCTGGAGTTCCACCTCTATAGTCAGCTCCACTACTCCTCCAATCCTGGGGAGCTGGAGGACAAAAAGGAGGACAAAAATGTGATGATTGAGAATGCTACAGATTGTGATGGAGCACTAGAGCACACAACAGAAGTCAAGGCTCTGACGCCTACTAATGGCAACCTGCAGCAGCACCAAAAGAAGAAGAAAGAGAAACAGGATAAACTAAAGAAGAAGAAAAGTGACCGTAAAGGTCAGAAGTCACAGTCATCACTTTTTGAGGAGGTCATCGTGATTGACTCCGGCCCTGATGTCATCTCAATCTCTGAAGATGACACTGTTGATGATAATGAAGGAGTCTGTACCTTGAAGGGTCGAGGCTTGCAGACTTCCACCCCGGTGCAAAAGGTAGAGGAAAGAGTGAAGTGCTGTGTATTAGCCAGCATTACCAAGCTGCTGTGCTGTAGATAAAATAATTTAAAATCATTTAATATTGGCACATTTACAAAACAAATGAATTGTTTACAGAGTAGTGGTGACATCAGTAATAATGACACGTAAAACAGGAGCATTCAGAGACCTCAAATTTTGAATATTTCTCAATAGTGTGTATTTGTTAAGATGTGATGCATAATACCAAATTTTGCCCCATCTCACAATTTTGAAGAATCCTTCAAAGAAATCCTGATCCAGATCTGGACATATTCCAAAAGTTAATCACTTATAAGCTGGACCAAGTCCCACCACTTTTACAACTTTTATGCCAATCCGTCTATAACTTTTGCATAATCCTGCTAGCAAATGAAGAGACGAACTGAACCAAAAACATGGCCTCCTTGGTGGAGGTTGTGAGGTTACTGAGAATGCGTTTATTATTATTAAATGCACTAATGAAGACAGAGGTTCAGTAATTCATTATCTACAAAAAACGAGATTCAATAAAGTACAATGGTCCAACAAGCGCTAGCCCTCTCTTCATCTCATAGGATTGTAGCAGCCTCTTCCATTGACTAAACACCCAGAAAGTCTTTATACCAGTTCTCTATACTGAAATGTTTTGGTTTATGTTGCGTCCAGTTGATTAAAAAATCAGTTTGTTCTATATTATAGTTAAACAAGCTGCAAACTTGTGTCTAGCATGCATAAACAAGAACGTGTCTTGACAGACACCTTTAAATTAAAAATGTAGCTGCTAAAGGAACAGATGCTCCACCCCTGAAATGTTTCCTGTGTACACTGGAATGGTGCTGGAGCTCAGCATGTCGGCTTTTCAGCAGGACCCTGTAGACTTAAGTGATTAAAGGAAAGCACTACATCCTTAAATTTTAGATTTAATTGCCTATCCAATTTGGTTTCTCCATGAAGCATCCAAGTTCGACTGCCTTTTGCTGCCCTCTGTATAAAATTAAAATTTAAACTCTGAGATTGTCACTCATCACAACTCACTGCATGTTGATGACAGTATGTACCGCTAGTAAGTCTGTCAGATGTCCATACGAACATAAAATAGGTTTTGCTTGTTGCAGTTTTTCCTTTTCATGTTGACATTAATGTAACTTTGACTAATTGAGGCTGCTGTAGCCCCATACTAGCAGCAGATAAATGTTTGCATGGGGTCTTGCACAGAATGGGGACAAAGGATTAAATCCACGGTTCCCAATCACTTAAATTGGAAGCTTATTACAAAGGGATGTCTAATGGGCCGTAGGAATTGTAGAAAAGATTATACCGTGTGTGGACATCAAACTTTGAAGACATACTTTTGTGAACCAATTCTTAAGCATAGCAAAAGTCAGCATTAAGCAAATGAATGATTCTTTGTAATTTGTAAGAAAATATCAGGAAAAAATAATTCTTCTCTCCTCATTTTTGATTTTCTTTACTTTGAACTTGTAGTATCAACCACCACTTTTTCAAGCTACCCTCCAGTGATCAGTACCACCAAACTTAATGATTGTATTTTCGCATTTTAAGCTGCAGCTATCAGGAGAGTGTGCAGCATTGCCAGTGAATGACTAGTTCCTGTAGCTAAGTTTGAGGTTAATAATCTTTAACAAAGGACTAAAATGTCAGTGCATTTTCATAATCTATTGCTGCTTTGGGCATTTATCAGTTCAGTAAGGGTGTAAGATATAAATAAGGACCTAACATCTGATACAGTATAATTTACTGTCTAATTTGTTCGTCTAGGATGCTCAGGAAAGGAAAAGGACTCCTGTTGTGCCTGTGACTGTGACTGTGGATTCTAGCAGTTCAGAATCAGAATCAGATGAGTCAGAATCCAAATCTGAGTCGGATTCATCCGATTCAGATGGTCTGGAAAACTGGATGATCCTGGGTCAAGGGAGGCAAGATGGTGACCAGTCCATCTCACTCAACCTGGAAGGAGGGTCTGACAGTGAAGCAGGTGTGTTGTTGTTTTTGTGTGCCTCCGTCTACACTGAGAAATATTTAGGCCTGTGTGATATATGTTTTGTGAAGTTGAATGCATGTGGGTAACTTGTGTGGCCCAGCTCATTCAAAACACTTAGTCTACCTGCAGCCCATTGATAAGAAGGGAGCACAGTGATGGGCTGCGCTGAGAACAATCTGGGTGAATGCATGTTTGTTTGTACATAAGCAGCATCTGTGTCTGCATGTTTACGAACTTGTAAGCTCTTAGCATTCCTGGCACCGTCTGCCCAGTTGCTCGTTTCTCTGATGCATCTTTAAGTATGCTTGTGTGCATTATGTATTGATATATGTGTGTGGGTCTGTGCAAGTGTGAATATTTGTGTTTATAAAATATTCCAGTTCTAATCAGCATGCATGTGTACATACACATGGATACCAACAGTCATAACGCTAATGCCAAAAACAAACAAACGGCGAAACAACAACGCAGGAGGAGAGGGAGGGGAGGTCGGGAGAGATGGGAGTAATCAAAAAATGAATAAAAATGTTCCCTGCAAATCTCTTCAGATCTACACATTATCTTAACCTGCAGCCTCAGCAACCTCTCCAGCTCCTCTCTGGCTCCCCCCTCCTCCTCCTCCCTCCTACCTAACGTTCTCCCATCTCATTCTTTTATCCTATTTTCTCACTATTGTACTCTCTCTCTCTCTCCCAGTCTCCCTCTCACCGTTTCTTCCTCATTTGAATTTCCCTGGGCTGATGTTTCTGCAAGAGTGCTCACTGCCTCTTCTACACACAACTGGGCTAAAGGAGGGGGTCTGTAGCTGGTGGGAAGGCTTGAGGTTTGGCCTGGTTTTGGGAGGAAAGGAGGGTTTTAGGTCTCTGTCTTTCTCTCCCTCTCTGTCTCTCTCGTCTGGTTTCTCTCTGTGATCTTTCGAGCTTGACCTCATGTCTGCACATGGGGGGTCATGGGTGTGGTGTGGAAGGGGTCTTAAAGTGTGAGGAATGGGGGAAGGCTTTGTCAAAAAAGGGAAATAAAGGCAAGGAAATTAAAGGATGAGCCTCAGTAGTCTTGAACTGTGTGTGAATTTTATTTCACTCACTAATTCCACGCTCATCCCTTAGTATGCTGTGTGTTTATACCAGAAACACGCCAGAAATTATTTATATTAATGTTTAAAAAATCCTGAAAAGGACAAAAACTGAAAATCACCTGAACCCATCAAGTATTTTTTCTATAAATCCCAAGCTTGATGCTTGAAGCTTATCTCTTGATGCTATTGAGTGCTATATGAAAACTATTAAAACACATTAGTAATCCACACTGCTGCTGCTGTGAAATACTACTAATGTATTAATCCACACCTGAGATTTGTCCCTAAGAAATACAAAACTGTACTTTCTAGCTCTATTATTATTAATTCTATCTCTCTCTCTCTCTCTCTCTGTTCATTTTGAACAAATTGCTAATAGTCACAGACCAGTCTCTTCATGCAGTTGTTCTGATGATTAAGAAAAACCCCTAGGCTGGGGTCTTGTGCTGTGTTTTAGAGGTGGATCACCACACAGGTTCCACTATGTACAGCATCACCTGTTAACGAAATTAAAACTTAAATAAAATGTGTGAAGCTCTGATAGGCTGTACAGATTTTAACAACAGTCCATATTCTTAAAATGCTTGATTTTCGGGTTTGCCATTGATCTTCTTGCACAGAAGGAAATAATAAAGGTGAAGGGGCTGATCTCAATCTGAAGTTTGTTTTGTTAGATCTTATTAAGTCTTTAAGCAAAAAATACATTTTCTGTTATCATGCCAGAAACTATCTCGTATGTACTAACTTGAGCTTGACAAACACTGGATTTCTAGAGACTGTATGCATGTACCTTTCGGCTGCTCCCTTGTATTCTCCACCAAGGGGTCGCCACAACGGATTAATCCGCGTTGGTAATTTGGCAGAGGTTTTTTACGCTGGATGCCCTTCCTGATGCAACCCTCCATGGTGAGAGGGGCTTGTGTCCCCACCTGGAATCGAACCAGGGACCTTTCGCTTGTGAGGCGAATGCGCATACCACTACGGTGACTTCTAGAGAATATAAAAAAGTATTGGTTGATAATCTCAGCTTGCGTTTACATCTTTTTGTAAAATACACACTATCCAGTTTGTATGTACTCTGGTTTGATTGCCCCTCATCTCTTCCTTACTGATGATCTGGGTTTGATGCTGTTTAAAATCAAGCCCAAATGCTGATTTATTTTCTTCTTTTGGGACTTTGTTTCACATACCCTATTTTACTTGGAAAAGAAATTCAGAGAAAAGGCCCGATTTTAGGTCACTGAGGTATGGTTGGTTGAATTTTTATGACTACAATAACCGTTGCATCCATCAACTAGGCCTTCAAACATAAAGATTGATTTCTGTTTCTTATACGCCATGTTGTGAGCTCTGTACATTTGGTGAACAGTGTGTGTGTCTGCATGTTTCTGTGTGTGAGTAAAGCACTTTGCACAGTAGCGACTAATAGTATTTGTACGGCTAGACCCCAGCTCAGCATCACCATCAAATCACATTCACTACACTTAGTCTCCCCCTCTCATCTACAGAAATTTAATCCGTTCGTCCTCCTCCTGTCTTTCTTTTTCCGGCATGTTGTCACTTGTTCACATACGTTCACGGTCTAATCTTTACTCACCCCTGCAGATACGTTGTTTTTTTTTTTTTTTTAATCAAAAACACTGACATACATT
>VUQH01007055.1:9129-19829 GCA_015106775.1 Etroplus canarensis | reverse complement strand
TTTGGGCCAGAATCATGGGGAGAGAGCTGGTCGGCCCCTTTAGGGTCCCTGAAGGTGTGAATGACCTCTGAAAAGTATGTGGAGTTTCTGACTGACCACTTTCTTCAATGGTACAAAAAGAAGAACCGTGCTTTCTGCAACAAAATCAATCTTCATGCATGACAATGCACCATCTCATGCTGCAAGGAATACCTCTGCATCATTGGCTGTTATGGGCATAAAAGGAGAGAAACTCATGATGTGGCCCCCATCCTCCGCTGACCTCAACCCTATTGAGAACCTTTGGAGCATCCTCAAACAAAAGATCTATGAGGGTGGGAGGCAATGCTTCATAAAACTAAGGAGCATTGTTGAAGTATTGTGATCATCTCAGGGTCCTGTTCAAGAGTGAAGTGGCAGATTGATACACAGATTGGTGGAGCCACTGCAGGGATGCTAACGCTGTAACAGTCTGTTGTGGTGAAGAGAGATGTGAGTGTGAGCATGAAGCTATCAACTTACCAGTCAACCTGCTTTCTTATCCTCACCTATGGAAAATGACCAAAAAATTCCTAGCTGAGGTGTTCCAATGGAAGGAGATCTCAGGCCATACCCAGGATATGCCAAACAGATTACATTATGTCTCTCAGATGACCTGGGACACCTTTGTGACCCCTCAGAAAAGCTGCAGGAGGTGGGCAGGAAGAGGGATGTCTGGGCTTCTCTGCTTAGACTTCTGCCTCAGTGATGTAGACCCAGATAGGCTTCAAAAATAGATGGAACTATTATGCATTTCTTTATTCCTTGTTTATTCTTTTATATGGATTATTCTTGGCCACACTTGCAAATAAGGTCAGCACATGTATCAGTAATCCCTGTGAGCACAAAAGTCTAAATGTAATTTTTCAGAATTTTTTTGCAGAATAAGGTCACCACAAGAGCCAAACCTGGCAGTGCGTTGGTAGGCCGTAGGTGCTATGCAGAGCTTGCAGGCCAACGTCTTCACATGCTGTCGCTGCTTGCTTTGCATAGATTTCCCTATATGGTCATCTCAGGGACAGCCAGGTATGAGTATTACAGAATGATTCAGAGCCTTTTTGAAGTGCTGCAAATTTTTGGAGGTTATTTATTACATCTCCTAAAAATCATCATTTTGGTTGTTCAGGAAAGCAATTTTTTTAAAACAAGAAAGTGCCAGACAACAGTAGTTACTGATTCTTTTTTTAGACCAAGCTCAAGGCTGGAATGTCTTTAGTTATTATCTCTGGAATCTTTTCAACAAGCTCAAGGCAACAAAATTAATCTTGCATTTGAAAAACTGAACTGCAATCTGTGATTCTTAAACAATGTCTGATCATTTTTATGCACATGACCGGTGCCCTCTGCTTGCTTATGCACAGGAATCATTTTTGTGACCAGCGTGTGAGTCAGCGTGAATTTGCTAAAAAGTCTAACAGAGCTTTTAATTTTCCAAAAAGAGTGAACAAATTTCTGTTGTATATGACTTTTCTATGCTTTAATCAAGCATGTTTGACTAGTGTGATCGCTGCATACCAAGCCCTGGTCTTCTTGGAGAGGCGGGCCTGGATGCAGTTCAGCTAGACTCTGACTCTGGCTGGGGTGATTGTAAACAGTCCCCAAAAATAGGAATGCCAATGCTTCCTCAACAGGTGCATCTAACAACTGTAAAATCACTGTGCTGTTTTAGTGGTGTTAATAGAGCAAAAGTAAAGTGTGTTACCACTTCCAAAACCAAACCCTACTAGAAGTGATGCCTTTTACCTGCAAAAAACAAGTCCAGTCCGGGACCAACGCTTCTGCGTGATAAAGCCAGTGGGGGGGAAAAAAAAAAATAAATCAAACTACTTCCTAACCCAAAGCTCAGTGGGACTTCTTGGGGGATCCAGATGAACCTGCAAAACAAGCTGATGTACTGAAGAGGTCTGATTTTTCCCTTATGATGACTTAAGGAATTAAAAGCTGGAAAAAAAACCCCCATGAAATCCAGGGTAAAGAGAAAGGGGGGGGGGGAAAAAAAAATAAAATCCAGATTTACTTCTGGATCAGATTCATTTTGTGTCTCTGTTTTCATGTGAACTTATTCAACTCACAGCAATGAAATCGCCTTTAAGCCAAGCATCATCCTTGACTGCCTCAAAGCAGGCCAGCTCACTGCCGGACATGTTGACCTTGCAGTGGTGCACGTCTGGGTACTGGGTGGAAGAGTGGTTGCCCCAGATGATCACATTCTTCACCTGAGTGGCAGGAACACCACAGCGCATCGCCACCTACAGGACAGAAAGTAAGGTCAGGTTTTACATTTGGCCAAGGCAAAGAAATGGAATACTAATGATTTTGCTGCCAAATGTTTAAGTATCGTATGAGAAGTGAGAACTAAAGTGAAAGGACTGTACCTGAGAGCGAGCCCTGTTGTGGTCCAGACGGGTGAGACAGGAAAAGTTCTCTTTTGGTATGGAGGGAGCAGACTTTGCTGCAATCAGACAGTTTGTGTTGGCAGGGTTCCCAACAACCAGCACCTGAATACACACATAGACCAATTTAAAAACATATGCCATATAGGTTTTACATGTTTGAAGCGTGCAGCCAGAATGATGTTAAACTACCCAACTTGAATTATTCAAACCACAAAAGGAAAAAGAAAGCACTTTAGTAAGCTATGGGACCTGTAAACAGTGGGGGGGATGATAAGCAAGTACAGTTGCAAAAACATTTAACTTCAGGAGATATTTCAGAGGAGTGTTTTCCCTTAGGAAATATGCTTATAATTACCTTGACAGTCTTCTTGGCATACTTCTCCAGGGCAGCTCCCTGATTCTTAAAGATGGCCACATTGGCTTTTAGCAGGTCCTTCCTCTCCATGCCCTCCTTCCTGGGCATGGAGCCCACCAAGATGGCTGCATCCAGGTCCTTGAAGGCCACCTCCTCCTTGTCAGTAGGAACAATCTCTGTGGAAGGAGAAAATTAATTACTCTTGTGTTTTTTATACTCTGACACATAACTTTAAAATTTGAGCAGTGTTTTTCCCATGCATGCCTAACTGATATGGGCTTTTGCCCAACACTGATCACAATTCATTAGTATTTTTGTAAAATACTTTAAACTAGATTTGTGAGTTTGGGTTCCATTTACACAAGTATAACAGACCTTTTTAATCAAATTGGGCAACATGGATGCATTGCCTTACATGCATGTGGAAAAATTGCACTTGTAGAACAAGTACAGTAGCAAAAAACATTTAACTTCAGGAGATATACATGATCCCCCAAAGGCCCATCGTGACCCAAAGAAAACCCTGTTGATTAGGGCACTTTGATGCATTAGGTTTGAAAGATTTGGCTTTCCACCTGCACTGTTTGTTTATCTTTTTTTGAGGAAAATTAAGATAAATGATGAGATTCTGTACAGTAACTAAGAGGTAAATTTTTTGACCATTTGACTGGAACCAGTTGGCAGTGCATGCACCAAACAATCCCTTGTGCAAGTGTAAGCTAATATTGCTGGAGTGTCTCGGTAGGTCAGGTCTTTTACTGTAATACGGGAACGTGGTTTCAATTTCTAATAGAGGTTACATGAGCAAAACTTGTTCACTCCCTGAAACAGGTAACAATAAAAGAACATCTGTACACTACACAGCAAGCCTTTCCTGTTGAGTCTGAGTTGTTTGAAACTAAACATGAGGGTGTTTTAAAAAAAAAAAAACACAAATTCATACAATTTTGAAAAATGGTGGACAGTTTGACCAGCACTGTGTTTGTCTGGGCCCATCTCAGTGCATGAGGTGTTGTCTTTGCACCATGGCTGGTTAATACAGGGGCCCCTCACAGCCCCTGTGCACACAAAGCAAAGGATAGCACCATTTCAAAAGAAAAATTCCAGGTCACAATGGAGATGGCACATAATGGCGCCTCACAACTGATGCCGTCAGTGCAGCAACAAAATTACACCAAAAAAGCCACTCAGAATCCATCAAGATTCTTAGAGAAGGAAACTAGTCCATAGTGTACCAAAAAATCTCTAACGCGTATCAAGGATAATTCATCCACTCCTTCAACACTACTCAGGAGAGCTGCATAGCCGCTCTTATTAGCTCTTGGCAGCTGATGAATGATATTCTGGGATATGTGGAAATACATAAACTGGGATTAAAAGGTTAATTTAAAATAGCATCTGTTAGCACAATCTAGAAAATTAAGGATGTGCCATAAAAAGAGATTAAATTTTGCATCTCATAGCTACAACATAAAATATTTGAGTTAAACAAACCACGCTATCAAATGCTGCCATGTGTGTAATCCTTGATGTAATGCCTGTGTGACCCATGAGAAACACGACTGTTTGTTAATGGGCGCATTAAACAGGAGCTCCCATAAAGTAAGTACATAAATAAGAAAGGTGTTAAAGTAGAGCTCTATTTTGCCCAGACATACAGAAACTGCATTTATACAAGTGAAAAGCACTTAAACTGAAAAATATAATCCATTTGTCTTTAACAACAGCTGTTGAGTGAATGAGACATCACATGCCAATTTAGAGCATTTGAAAAATAAGATCAGTGCCTCACAAATGTATAGAGAGAAACCCAACAGATCCATTGGCACAAGGAATGAGCTGCCCTAATGGTAACAAACTACACAGAAGCTACTCTTTGATAATAAATGTGCTTCATGATGGGGACATTAAACTTTTGTCCCAACACAGCGAGCTGTGGCCAATGCCTCGGGGTCATAAGGTGACTCTTCATGATTTGATTTCTACCATTAGATGGTTCGAGGGGGTTTCATTTTTACATGTGGAATACAATGATGACAGAAGCAAATGCTACATGATTATCTTTAATACACTGACGTATGTGCTATAGAAAAGAAAGCCACAACCCTAAGGTGGCAATATGATTTAGCAAAAACAGGAGCAAATAATGTCTTTAATCATATCATTTATTCATTGGTTTATGAATTTCAGCATATTGATGTATCGCAGACAGCACTCCTATTAAAATGGAAAAGGCTGTAAGCTGCCAGAAGGCTTAATTAAAAAAAAAAAAAACCCACCTGTTTTATGATATAATATTTGGTTACTCCTGCTGTTGTGCTCGAATTACTACATATGAGCAGAATTCTGTGGAAAATTCAAATCATTTCTAGATCTCTGCAAGTCGTTGAAGTCAAAGATTTAAGGAACTGTTATTTAGTTTAAAGAAAGTCAACATGTATAAGGATTTTTGTTTTTGTAGATCTACAAAACTGCAAAGCACATGTAGCTGTACTTTTTATCTGAAAATTTCTGTTCATACATTTCTTCACAGTAATAGAATCATGCACCTTTGACAGCTCCCTTGTATTCTCCCCAAGGGGTTGGTAATTTGGCAGAGGTTTTACACTGGATGCCCTCCCCAACGCAACCCTTCTTGGCAAAAGGGGCTTGTGTCCTCACCTGGAATCGAACCAGGGACCTTTCGCTTGTAAGGCAAATGTGTAAACCACTACGCTACAGGGACACTGTAGTGTAGTTCTTCACACTAATAGAAAAGGTAGATTATTGTGTAATGCTTTAACACTTCTGATCAAATCTGGCAGCATGAAGCCCATAAAATAAAATGAGTCAGTCTGTTAAAAAAAAGAAAAAGTGCTCACAAAAACTGATATTTGATCACATTCTTAAATGATTACCTTTCAGAAGTGGGAGAGCACAGTCCTGCAGCTCCATGACTACACCTTCCAGGACAGGCAGCATGGGGGTAATGTCCAACAGGAGCAAGACGATTGGCTGCCAGAAGAAGAGGGGAACAATGTAATATAAAAATGTGATAAACGAAGCATGCTGAATTGAGTTTAAACACATTTAGCTAATAATCCCTGTGTGTAATGACATGTCAGTGGGAGACCTAGTTGTCTCTGGAACAGAGTGGGAAGGCCTAAGCCATGTGCCAGTTGGATCAAGTGGCTTTAAAGTTGGCCTAAGACTCTTGGCACGAGATCCACTTCATTGACTTCAAGGACAATCCCGGTCAGCCTGAGCCCTCGTGGATGAGCTGGTGTAACCCGATCAGTTCCCAAAGGGACAACATACGTGTAGTGCCACCCCAGATATGAACTGGAAAGTTCGCAAAATTCACAGCTGTTTACTGATGCCTGTCATTTTGCTGGCTGTGTCTTGTGACACTGCCTAATAAGATGAGGGAACTAAGTGCCTAATGAGAGCAGGACAAAACCCTTCTTTACCTGATCTTTGCCAAAGACATCTCCCTTGGCGATGCTGAACAACAGGGAATAGGCAATCTGCCCAGCAGCCCCGGTCACCAGAACTCTGATAGGCTCAGCCTGCAAAACACAAAGCAGAGAAGCATTGATTTCCCCTCATAGGACAAATATGAAAGTTTAACTGCACTCTACAGGTGGGCTGGGTGTCCATTCTTGTAGACAGGATTTACTAAAGCAGGGGGTCAGTTTAAAAATAGACACCTATGCCTGACAGACAGAACCCAGGGTTACATAACAAGGTAGTTTATACTTAGATATCAAGTTCATCTCCATCTTTACCATTCATTCAATACCAAATTAACAAAAGTGTCATTTGTACATGTCATGAGAAGTGACTTTTTTAAAAAATAAAATACACTTCTGAATTCTGACTGGCTGCGCTATAACGCAGGCTGATTTTTATTGTCAGATTGAGCAGAAAACTTTGCAGAACTTTGTGAATTTCATGCGCGACCAGCGCGAATGAACGAGGTTTGATTCGCATTGCAGAGAAATAAGAATCATCGACCTATTTGCTGGCTCTACTCACCATATTCACAGGACAGCTCGGACGTCTCTCACACTTGCTGCTCACACCAGACCAGAGGTCACTCCTATTTAAATCCTCAACTGATAACGACACTTCCAGCAGCCGGATGGCAGTTCGAGGATCCAGGTAGTTGTAGTTTTACGTCGCTCGTGTAGTCCTTAGGGTAGAACATTACAAACCAGCCCGAGCAAGAAACAGGCAAAGAAAAGGTCTTACAGATAGCGGTGTTTTTATCTAAGCTATGAAAAGGCTTCTCCGTGATATCGTGATTTAGTGAGCTAGCCGGTTAGCATAGCCCTTGAAGCTCCGCTTGCCGTTGCTTAGCGACCTGATTCCATCGGCGGGGAGCGGCTAACTAGCAGCGTGAGTTTGTCGTTAGCTTCGCGACTCGTTAGAAAAACACAGAAGAACAAGCGGTACAGCTAAGCACAGCAAAACAGTGCAGCTAATATGCGTTATCTGTATGCGACAGAACAAGCTAATGTATCGACATAAGGCAGCTTGAATCTGGGTGATGCTAGTAGCTAACAGCCACTCTGAAAGTTTTGCAGTCGCTGTTAAGTTGAAGAAAACGCTGGAGTCGTGCTCCGGAAACTGTTGCAGCCCCCGTCAATGAGATAATCCAGGTAAGTTGCTAATAACCTGTGTCGTGCTCCCTGTTTCATTTATGGTGCTTGTGTTGTATTTTATGGTAGTGCAAACACACGCCTAATGCAGCCTGTATGATTTACAGTACTGTGCAAAAGTACAACCCTTCATTTCTTCATATTTTGCCTCTGAGGAGCCAGACTTTCTTATAATTTATTAAAGCAGTCTTGAGCAATAGTTCCCCAGGCTTTCTGAAAGTCTGGGCTGGACATTGGCAGCCTTTTCGTTAACTTTTCAGTCCATTTTTGGAGAAATGTTTTGTTTGTTAAGCGACTTAATACTGACTCATTAACAGTATCTGAAAGTCACGTCCTTAAGAAATAGGAAGAAATCCAGCAAAGACATGATGCAGGACCTGAGAGATGCATCAAGCTCTTCAGCTGATCCATCTGCTGTGCCCTGAAGCCTCTTCAGAAATGGTACTAGTGGAAGGGGGCTGTCAACAAGCCGTTCTTAAGGGAAGGCTGAGGTATACCAAATTACACAAGAACTGGACTGAAAATCAAAAGTAAGAGGTTGAATAGAGTGAAGAATCCAAATTTGAAGTTTCTGGTTTAGATTTTCATCAGTATGTACCAAAGGGTTCGGGAGAGAGGTGCAACAGGCTGTGTCATGATTTGGGGATGCATTTCAGCCAGTGGTTTTGGTTATTATGAAATTATGGAAGCAGAAATGTACCATCAGATTTTGAATCACCACTCAGTAACATCTGGAAATCCTCTGAATGGCAGTGGCTTCCTTTTATCATCATGGCAATGATCCCAAGCACACTGCAGATGCAGTAAAAGCCTACCTGGATAGAAAACCATACAATGGAACACAGTCAGCAGTGAAGCAGTGTGGGGTCATCTTGACAGAGAATAGAACACAAGGCGGCCGATATTCAAAGAAGAGTTTTGAAATGTCCATTATTAAGCTTGGACAACTATTCCTGTAGACTACTTGAAGAAATTACTAGAAACTTTGTGGAAGAGCTACACTGTTTTTGCCTTATGTACTGTATTTCAATTTATGTTTGCACATTTCAATAAATCATTACACTATATCCCATTTTCCTTGGGAAAATATAAAGAAATAAGAGGTGGCTCAAGATGTTTGCACAGTACTGTATGCTTGCCTTTTAAATTTCTTTTTAAAAGGGTCCACACAAATTAATCATGTCTTAAAATGAATGACAGTGAAGTATTTTATAAAGAAAAGACTTTAAACCTCTCTTTATTGGTCTACCATTGTTAAATTATACTTAGATGCAGATTTTACATTTTTTTCAACACAATCTCTTCACCTGTGGTTCCTCAGCAAGCTAAGGATTTCTATCTTAAGGAGGCTCACTGTTAGTTGAGCGTGGTCATTAATATTTCATGGCCTCCTTAGAGGCTCATTACATGACTTGTACAAAACGCAGATGAGATACTGTTGCACCTGGCTGATATCAGACTTACTCTTGAGCTGCCTGGCTGTCCTTCATAGTGAGATCAAATTACATTATGGCTGTTGTGATGGAAGTATTTATGGTTCTGATCTGAGCGCTTTTTTAAAATGTAGGTTCCATTTGTGGGCTTGTATTTGGGGTTATTTTTAGATTGGAATAAGTGTGGTTGGATTGGTAAGTGATGACAAAGTGGCTTGTTCATGTCAAAAGTTTAAGAGCAGCTCACTTTCCCTGTTTTTTTTTTAATTTAAATTTAAGCAGGTCAAGCCCGTGAATAATCTTAAAAAGTGCAGAGGTCAGCAGTAAATTGTCTAAAGTGTGTTTGAAAACAAATACTAAATATAATGTACATTTTGCAGGAGACAAGTATTTTTAGGGATTAAGAAATTAGTGAACATTTATATAGCAATGAAAAATTGAGCCTTGAAAGTTAATGCAAAGAGCTTCTGCCGGAGCCTCAACTTTTGCTAAGCTTTAATTGTTTTAATCCTTACCCATTGCCCTCAGTGCTAGTTTTTTAATCTTTGACATGATGGTTTAGATTTAACAATACATGCATGCACCAGCAAACAATGCTCTTGCCTAAAATGTTACCATTTTTTCCATTGTCACAAATCCAGATAAAACAACATTTTGAGTGTTTGTATCTTCAATTTTACTGGTTTCTTTGTCATAAAACAAGGACGGGCATTTTTCAAAAATGAATGCAAGGGACACCAGCTATGGAAATTAAGGCAGACATATAGGATATGAGGAGGCTATAGGCAAGGTTAAAACGTACATGTTTTCACAGGCAGTAAACAGCAGTAGTCTGTGGCTTGTTTAGTACTGAAAAAGCATGAGGGGAGTTTCAGAGCTACCAAGACCCTTTGTATTGTCTATAACAACACCAGATTTGAGCATAAGGTGGCTCATAAATGTACTTGGTACACAACTAGGCCAAAGTTTTGTAATTGTCTTTGTTGTCAAATCCTCTGACCCGTAGCTCCATCACTTGGACAAAGAGTGGGGCGGGGCTGTCAACTGATCACCTCGTAGTTGGCAGGGGAGAGCAGCTGGACAGACCCAAACAGGTAGAAACAAAACTCCTCATGGCTGTTTTCTGCTGGGAAGCAAACTGCTGACCTGAACTGGGGATGTTGTTGTGCAGTGAAAAGAGCACTTTGAGGAACCTGACCAATATTTCCTCAGTGGATGAGGCAGAGTTTGAAGTAATGAGGGAAACCTGACCTATTATCCTGACAGAGGTCAATTTAAAAAGCTTTCTAATACAAAGAAAGCATAGTTTTCCTTTATTTCATTGCAAGGACATTTGGTTCCACAAACTGTGCTAGATGAGGGTCAAATCAAATTGTCAAAATACATTCACATGTTTACTTCTACCAAACATATCCATGACGTTTTAAAACAAAATGAATCCAAACCACTACCAATTCTCCATCCAAAGCCTAAAACTGGCCTTTTTATGCCTCCGCCTGCCAGTGACAGAGGCTGACACTGATGCTTCCCTTCTCAAAAGGCTCTGTGTTTGATAGCCTGATTCATAGCTGTTTGAAGCAGCTGCTGCAACCTGGCAGTGCTCCTCTCAGGTCTGGTTATATTTTTACTCCCCTGTGTGGCACGTACTTGTGTCTTTGAAGGATATTGGGAAGCGAAAAACAGGTGTTCACAGCTTATGTTTGTGTAGCGCTGCTGTTTTAACACACTGTGGGTGTATTATGTTAATTATTAACTGGAAAAAAGTTGGAATACGCTGCAGTTCACTTATTTGCATATAGTTTTTTTTTTTTTTTTTTTTTGTCTCTTTTTTTTTTTTTTTTGTGTGTGGGGGGGA
>VUQH01007054.1:10992-23096 GCA_015106775.1 Etroplus canarensis | reverse complement strand
GAAGGATAGTGGGGACCCATTGTCTTCAAGGAAGAAATGTGGCCGGAAAAAAATCCTGAATGATCGTGATCGGCGATCACTTAAACGTTTAGTGAAATCAAATCGAAGAAAAACAACAGTAGAACTCAGGGCTATATTTAATAGTGAAAGTAAGAGCATTTCCACACACACAATGCGAAGGGAACTCAAGGGATTGGGACTGAACAGCTGTGTAGCCTTAAGAAAACCACTAATCCGTGAGGCTAACTGGAAAAAAAGGCTTCAATTTGCTAGGGAGCATAAAGATTGGACTCTGGAGCAATGGAAGAAGGTCATGTGGTCTGATGAGTCCAGATTTACCCTGTTCCAGAGTGATGGGCGCATTAGGGTAAGAAGAGAGGCAGATGAAGTGACGCACCCATCATGCCTAGTGCCTACTGTACAAGCCTGTGGGGGCAGTGCTATGATCTGGGGTTGCTGCAGTTGGTCAAAAAATGAGGTCAGCTGACTACCTGAATATACTGAATGACCAGGTTATTCCATCAATGGATTTTTTCTTCCCTGATGGCATGGGCATATTCCAAGATGACAATGCCAGGAGTCATTGGCCTCAAACTGTGAAAGAGTGGCTCAGGGAGCATGAGACATCATTTTCACACATGGATTGGCCACCACAGAGTCCAGACCTTAACCCCATTGAGAATCTTTGCGATGTGCTGGAGAAGGCTTTGCGCAGCGGTCAGACTCTACCATCATCAGTGCAAGATCTTGGTGAAAAATTAATGCAACACTGGATGGAAATAAATCTTGTGACATTGCAGAAGCTTATGGAAACAATGCCACAGCGAATGCGTGCCGTAATCAAAGCTAAAGGCAGTCCAATGAAATATTAGAGTGTGTGACCCTTTTTTGGTGGCGACTTTTTTTTGGCCGGGCAGTGTGTAACTCAACTGGACAACAGGAGGCAGAGCCTTCAGCTATCAGGCTCCTCTCCAGTGGAACCAGCTCCCACTTTGGTTCCAGAAGACAAACACCTTCTCTACTTTTAAGATTAGACTTTAAAGATTCCTTTTTAATAAAGCTTATCTTTAGGGTTGGATCAGTTGACCCTGAACCATTCCTTAGATATGCTGCTATAGGCTCAGGCTGCTGGTGCATTTATACGCAACTATTGCATTCTATTAACTTGAGGCTAATCTCTAGTTTGTTGTTCCTCTTGATTGCTGCCCCTCTTTGAGCCTGGTTTGGTATAAGTCTCTTCCTGTTAAATGGGAGTTCTTTCTTCCCACTCTTGTTACTTGCTCATTGGGACTTGTTAGTCACCTTACATTATAAAGTGACTGTTGTGAACTGAAGCTATATAAATAAGATTTAATAAAATGTATTAAATTGGACAGTTTTGGTGATGCCATCCTGTATCATGAGGGCATCAGCTGTTGCCTTACCGTCATCAGGTGTAGTGTAGCGTGCAAACTCTGGAAAATACTCCTCAATTTTAGATTTTCCTGCCAAAACCTTCTCAGCAAGCAGGTCCTGTTTGTTGAGGAAGAGGATTACAGATATGGTCCGTAGCCACCTGTGGAGGGAAACGAATGAGGTGAGTGCTATCTTAGTTTCAGTCCCGAAACATGTGGATCTGTTGTAAAGTCACTGTGTTTTCACTCAAGGCTGATCAGGGACTACGTTCTCCATCTTTCTCATACTCTCACTCCTGCACTGGCTCCGTTTTGTGTGTACTTTTTGGGGCATCTCTAACTACTTTTGCAAGGCACTGTGCGCACCTACATGAAGAGAAGAGTCCACAAAGTATCCAGTTAGAGCTTCCTCCCTCTACATATACAGCCCATAGCAGAAACTTTATGATTTTGGGATTTTCAGAATATTTCTTTATACACAGGTCCCCCTGAAATATATACAGCACTTTAAGTTGAAGATGACAGAAAGCATATAAAAGAGGTACATAGGTAAACTTGTACTGTCACTGAACAGAAATAATAACAGTTCCCAGGGAACTGCATACTTTACAAGCCTTTTTACTGTTTTTGTTCGCACTGCTAACAATGGCTAGTAATGAACCTCACTTTTTATTGTGTCATTTCTTGTCCCTTATTTTCTTGTAATCCTGTTTTCTTTATTTTAACTCTTTCTTTGCTATGTGGTAGATTCCTAGTTGAAAACTGAGGGGAATGGCTAGCAAAGCTTTTAATAATTTGCTCTGAGAAGTGGCTCAATAAAAGCTTGATTTTCCTGTGTTGATTTCTGTGTTTTGTTTCATTTTAATGGTATAAGATGTTTTTTGTGGATTTTTTTTAACCAAACCAATGGCAAACTACGCACACTTACATCTGTACCAGTCATAGCACAGCAACATCACTCAAAGTTATTCTTATGCTTGGAAAGTATCTACTCCATAGTAAGAGCTAAGAAAGACCTTAAAAACATACTTAAGGTATAACTACAGTGGTCCCCACGTCCTCCAATGCAGATAAAGAAAAAAGAGGGGTATTATTTCCCACAGTTACTAGAACTAAAAGAAGAAGTTCCTTCAGATCAAAGGTGCCTCATAGTAGAATCAGAAATCTCCTGCTAGTTTATTTTGCGACATAAACCAAACTTGTGAACTTGGTTTCACAAATTTTTCCCAGGACTCAACCAAAGGAATGTCAACAACTGCTTTAAATGTTAATTTTACCAAACAAAGAATTGAATTAGGTCAAAAATAGAATATTATTTAAATGGTATAAAAAGCTACAATATGCCCCAAAACACTGAGAGGACACATGGATATGAGCAGAAACTTTATGTTGCATATTTACACAATCTTTGTTATAATCAGACAGAAAAGTAATTCATCCATCCATTTGCTTCAGCTTATCTGTATCAGGGTCACAGGGGGAATGGAGCCTATCTCAGGTGTCATGGCGCAAGTGGGGTAGAGCTTGGACAGGTTGTCAGTCTATCCACAGGGCAAACACAGACAGGGAAGCTGGGGTAGAACATGTATACTCCAAACAGAAAGGTCCCAGATGGCCAGTGGATTTAAACCCAGGGCCTTCTTGCTGTGAGATGACAGTGCCACTCTAAGGGTGCTGTCACACCACGACAATTTAAAAAGCATACGCCAATCCATCCAAATAGCTCTAAAACACTGGCATACACAGAACAATGATGTTATATGGACATAATGAATGTAATACCAATGAATGCTGGCGTATTGCTGGCATTCACAACTTGAAGCCCATTTATACCACTTCCCTTAAACGCAGCACATACGGCATTAAAAGTTAGTTGTATGTTAGAAATATGTTCAGTACAACTGGAACACATCCAATAGGTTATACACATTGGTTAAAAACACATTTCTCATAGGTTATTAATACGTTTTGGGTACGCTGGACATTATCTCGACGTATTTCGACCTATGAGTAACGTGAGTCATCGTATGCACAATGTACTGGCAACATATGGCCTGCATATGCAGGACGAATAAGCCATACGCTGGCATACTTCGTAAATTTTGAGCATGCTCAAAAGTTTTCCAGCAACCTCGCTGTACTACAGCATATATTGGCGTATTTCAGCGTGCTCTTAACTTATACAAACCTTACCAATAACTTGTTCCAAATATGACAGCGTATTTGCAGATTTTTTCATACGCTGGCATATGCTTGTTAAATTGTCGAGGTGTGACAGGGGCTTAACACACTCTATTGGAATCTTTTTTGTACATTAAAGAACATGATGCAAAACGAAACATGTCCTAAAAAGGCAAAAGTAAAACTAGTAATGGAGAAGTGTTCTGACCTGTTGTTCCAAATGTTCTTGAAAAGATTGAGGGCCTCCTGTAGTCTGTTAGTCTGATTGTCTTCTCTGATCACCATGTTGTAGCTGCTACTCGCCACCACAAAAATGATAGCTGTCACATCTGTGGCACAGACAAGACAAAAAAGATTACTAAACCAAATATAAACAAAACTGCCAAAGAAGCAAAGATACAGACAATCTTTCTGAACTTGGAATTCAAATAACTGAATGGAAGAAATTCCTGGACACTATATACACATTTGTTTTAATAACTGTAACCGAACATTAATAGATAACAGCAAATTAAGTTTAGACAAAGCATAAATAATTTTAGATCATGTCATTACAATAATTAAGCGCTTAAGGTGTTTAACACCCTACCGTTAAAACACTGGATCCATTTTCGGCGTTCATCCCTCTGACCTCCAACGTCAAACATACTGTAAGACAGCGTAAGTTTAATTTATACTTTTAAAACAGAGCAAAGACTTGAAAAAGAAAGGATGACGGGGTGAAAAAAGTTCTTCTGAGTTAGATAAAAAAAGTTGAACATATTAAGGAAAAAAGGACAAATCCTTTTACTTTGAAATATTTTTATAATCTGTGCACAATATTCTGTAATCTGGAAAAGTCAAACTTTTTTACTTTTACTTTATTCCACATTATTTTGATAAATAAAATTTGTGATTACTTACTGGAAATTGACTTTATCTATTTGAAATCTTGTCTCGAAGATCCCAGATGTCAGTACTCTGCATCTCAGCAGGTCCTGAAAAAAGAGAGGAGAAGTAAAGGAAACAGAAGTGGACAAATAAATATAATGTGAGTTCATGAGTTCTATTTCTCTGTCAATCAAGATCAATTAAATAACAAGAATAAAATTAAATAAAACTTATTAACTTGCGTCTATGTGTTTTAAAAGCCTATCTAGGCATCGCAAAACAGCTTAAATGCTGTGGTGTGCAGCATGGTCATTGGGCCACCTTCTCCAAATCTTCCAGGGGGATACCAAAGCATTCCTGAGCCAATCGAGAGATGTAACCACTTTAGCGTGCCCTGGGTCTGGCCCAGGGGTCTCTTCTGGATTGGACATGCCTGAAACAACCCAGCCTAGTCAGATGCCAAATCCACTTCAAATGGCTTCTTTCAGTGCAGAGGAGAATCAGCTCTACTCTGACCGAGCTCCTCTCTAAGGCTAAGCCCAAACACCCTTGATAGGAAATTAATTTGTGCCACTTGTTAAGGACCACAGGTAGGGCCAAGAACATAGACTGACCATTAAATAGACAGCTTTGCATTCATGCTCATCTCTCTCTTCACCACAACAGACTGGTAAACAATCCCAATGGAAATTGCTTGCTCCACTCCCTCCTCACTTGTGAACAAGACCCAAAATACTTCAACTCCTCCACTTGGGGCAGCAACTTGTTCCCAATCCAGAGCAGGCAACCCACACTTTTCTGAATGAACTGGTCAATTTAAAAAAAAAAAAAAATCATTTGAGGTTGCATCTATATAGTCAAAGCATATTATCACTTCAGTGCAGGTCATTTTAAAATAAATTGCTTTTTGATTAACTGATTAGCAATTTGTTAGTCAAAATATCAAACAGTGATAAAATTCAGTGTTTCATCTAACCAACAAAACAAAATCAAAGGAGCAAATCCTCAATAATTTTATTCTAACCTTTGAAAATTCTCTTCCTATTTTCAATATAGCACATTATATTGACTGGCTTAATGTCCTTTTTTGTCTAAAATTCTAAAAGCTAATTTATGCACTAAATACCACCTTTAAAACTCCTACAACAGAATGATAAACATTGTGCTTGTGACAAATAAGCAACGTTTTTTACAAATAATCCCACAAGGAAAGGCGTCACATGGCGTCAGTGGTGATACAAAATTACAATGATGTCCTAAAGGTCACTTCATGCTTTCTATGTCTACATGGGTTAGTGTGATGTGATTTTTGTCATCTGCACCTACTCATTCTACGCACCATAGAGTATGTATGTCATGACGTGTGTGCTGCATTACATATCCTTTGACTTATTCTGGCTACACGGTTTCATGCACTCTTGGCTTATAGATTTTTCAAGAAGCTCTTCTTCTTGAGTTTCCTGAGAAACACTTTGACATGCCACAGAAGGAAAAATAATAATGATGGCCAAGTGTTTCATGATAGTGTGCAGGACCCTGAAACTGAAGCAGCTACATGGAATTCAGTCATTCTCAATTTAATTTTAGTTTTTAAAATTTTATTCACGGTGTGATATTCCAGTTGCTATTTGAGTTTGGTGAAAAATGCACATCTGTCAGTTTTGCACTGTATCAAACTTATTTATTATAGTGAAATAATAATACAAACCCCAAATCTAGAAAAACTGGCCAAAAGACACTGACTGTGTACTGTGGTCAGATGAGTAGAAGTTTCAGCTTGACTTCGGGGAAAAAAAAAAAAAGGACGGGTTTCGAGATCTCACTGCTAAAAATGAAAACAACCATCCAGACTGTTATCAGTAAAAGGTGCAAAAGCCAGCATCTGTGATGGTATGAGGATGCATCAGTGCCCACAGCATGAGTGAGTGTATGTGAAGGTACCATTGACTCTGAGGTGTATATTAGGATTTTAGAGACACATATGCTGCCATCAAGGCAACAGTTTTTCCTGGGACGTCTACGTTTATTTCAGCAGGACAATGCCGGACCACAATCTGCACGTGCTAAAACAGCGTGGCGTCATACACACAGAGTGCATGTGCTTTACTGGCCTGCTGCCAGTCGAGTTCTGTCTCCTATTGAAATGTACACCACATCATGAAGAGGAGAATCAGACCATGGACCACGGACTGTTAAGCAGCCGAAGATAAAAACCAGACAGAATTTCCTATTGTGAAAGGACAACAATTAGTATCCTCAGTTCCAAAATGATGAAATGGTATTATTTCATGGAAAGGTGATGTAACTCAATGACAAACACGCCTTTGTCCCAACTTTTGTTGAGTGTGTTGCAGTCATCAAATTCTAAATTTACTAAATCCTATAATTACAAAATACAATTAAGTTGGTGAGTAAAAACATGGAAAATCTTTTCTTTGTGCTTTTATCATTCAAATAAAGGTTCATGTAAACTAAAATATCACGAACTTTTGTTTTTAATACATTTTGAAAAATATCCTACTTTTCTGTGGGGTTTGTAAACTAAAACTAGGAGAAAATAATTTCAATTAACTTAAAATAAAACAAAATCTAGACTTAAAAAATGTAAATAAAACCTAGCAAGCACTTACAAACCTATCAAAAAATACACAGGAAATGTCTTTAGTTTTGTGCTTTGTTAATTTGGTTAAATTTGCCAACACAATCAGCCTGAGGCGGCTCTGGTACATATTTTATTTAGACTGGGATGTCTACAGTACTATAAGTCAGCTAGCTCTGAAAAGTGTGCTGTAATACCTATTCTGAACTACTGAACTTAATTTGAATATTAATGAAATTAAGCAATAAAAACTAATAACTGAAAGTGGAAACTACATATAAATAAAATTTGAAAAAGTATAAAAATGATCATGACTCTTGTATTTGAATGCTGACAATCTCACCTGATCAGTAGGTGTGTAGTCATTCTGCCTGACCACATCAATCCGGTCCAAGAAGCTGCAAAGACAACAGAAGAACAAAGGCTGTTAGCTGGTATCCCACAAGAACATCTTACTATTATAATAACATTAGTAATGTATAATATATTCAAAGCAAAACAGGTCATTTCAACCAACCACAGTAGTCGTCAAAAATAAAACCTACTAATATGTGAATGCAACTTAAAATTTTGCCATACTAACCAGTCTATTATACTGTGCTAATATGACAACAGTTTGGCCCCAAAAAAAACACACAAATACAGACAGAGAGGTGCTCCCCAGTGCAGAAGTGAGAGCACGAGAAAACTAGAAGATGGTAGTCCCTGATCAACCACGAGGGGGCGTTCGTTTAAATGCACAGTGAGATCAGAGGCAGCCAGTCTGAGTCACCGGCAGCAGTTTGCTCTGTCAGACTGAAGAAGCCTCGTCAATGGAGCTGCTGTAGTAGTACTTGCACAGAAGGAGAAGTGCGTATTTGTGTATGTGCATGTGGCAGTGTGTATGTGCGTGGGTGGGTATGAAGGCCTACAGTGCGCTCATATTTTGAAGAGCGCCTACCCAAATGCATGTTAATTGTTTGTCTGAACTGGCGTACACAAGTCTGATTTCAAAGTGTGTGATGTGCCCTGATGTTTGCTTGATGACTATCAGGGCTGGCTGCTCCTACCCAACGCCAGGACCAAGGACACTTTCACATCAGTATCAGTCAAAGAAACAAGACTACTTGTTTATGAAAGTAAATGCGTTATTAAAGAAGAAGACCAGCAATGGCTCGACTGTAGCATGGAAACAGGAGTGGGCTGAACTGAGGCCAATTCTGCTACACTGAAAGGAAGTTGGTGATTATATTTAAGCAGCAACTATCCTGTCACACTCATCAAGCATAAGTGCTGCAGGTTTTCCCACGGCAATTCCTCTTAAGGGTGAAGAAACAGCATATCTATAGAATCAGAAATTCATGAAATTATGACTTCCACCAAACACAATATTGATCTCATATAGATAACATAATCACTGATTTGCTCTTGAACTTAAACATTTACACAGAAAGCTAAAATTTAGAAAAAAATACTTTCAGGAGTCCCCAGCAAAAATCTACAGATACTGCCTGCCCAATACAGCTTGAAATCCAATGAGAGTCTTTTGAGGATAGACAGAAACATAATCCCTAGGTTTAGGACTGGTTTAAGGGTAGATTGAACAGAAAACACAACTTGGATAAACTATAAGACCGGGTGGCAGTGGCTCAGTCTGTTGGTGACTGGTTGGGAACCAGAGGCTGCTGAGTAGCGCTGGCTCATAGCCTGCCTGTGGAGGTTGGAGGCCAAGATTAAGGACCCACCAAGGACTTAACATATGGGGGCACACCTGAGGCCTGGTGAGGAATTGGTTCACCCTGAGCACCACCGAGGTACCCCTGAGCAAAGCACTCAACCCCCACAGTGCTCTTTGGTCCCAGTAATGGGCTGCCCTGCATCTCTCACTTCTCATCACTGCATGTTATTAGTTTTGTGCGCGTGCACGTGCGTGCGTGTGTATCCTTCAGAATTACATGTTCAACAAAAAGTGTGTGCATAGCAACAAGAGTGTTAAGATCTGGTTGCAATTTCCCCATTAGGGGATCAATATATATATATATCTTAACTGATCTTAAAAAAATCCTTGAAAACTTACTTATCCCTCTAAAATTTTTAAAATAAAACAAGAAAGAGGTAAAAATGTACTTTGCTTGAACTGATTACAAAAGTTAGATACATGTAACAACTGAGCTGGAGATATTCAGCTGTGTAGGGTTGTCACAACTCTTCCAAACCATGGTGTGGTTCATACCATGGTTTTCTTTAAAGGGGATTAATAACAAAAAATAGGGGGGAAATCTTTTAACCAGAATAAACTATTGCACTGATGTATTTGCACTTTTTCACACCAATTAAAAAAATCTCTGCAAGCACCCACCAACCAAAAATGTCTGGAGTAAACCCTGGTTTCTCGGTACAGAGTAGCTGCTAACAGCGGCCAACATACTATGTTCCCACCCTGTTTCTAGGCCCGCCTGGCTGTCTGCTTTGACTAATTATCTGCACTCCATTCTTACAACTCTGTGCCTCTCTGGCAACAGGTATGTAAGCCCCCTCTGAGATAACTAGGAATGTTGCAGGCAAGGGTGAAATGTGACAGAAGGGCTGCAGGTAACACACTGAGAGGAACAGGGGGCTGGGCCTGCAGAAGCTACAGTGCGGGACAGACGGACGAAAGCCCACTGAGTCAGGAAGAAGGAGGAGGGGAAATGATTTGTGGAACAAAGAGTCATCCGTGTGCATTTCTCTGCACAAATGCACACTGACACACATATTCATATAAAACACACATGGAGTACTGGTCTGGTACTACCAGCCCTCTGCAAGGGCCAAGTGGCTCAGCTGCTCCCACACTACAGTACCGCTGCTGGGCCAGCACACCCAGAGTCAAACCCTACGAGCGTCAAACTTCATCCTCCCATAACATGAGCCCTAGTGAGCCCCCCCCCCAAAAAACATAAATAATCTGGATGTGGTTGAATGTAAAAGCTACAGCTCTAAGAATGACAGAGTTAACATGGTTGCGACCAGCATCTGTCGAGGCCAAATGCTTGTTTATCTACAGCTCTGGTCTGAGGCACTGACACACCCAGGACAAACACACTGTTCAATTTTTAGCAGTTCTCCCTATTAATAGGAGAAGTGCCAATAATAACCGTGCCTAGTAAGTTGAACTAAATAATAGTGGCTGCCCCAGTAACAGAGAGGTCTGCGGTGTTATGTATAACCTGTCAGGGTTATTCTGGGGTAGCAGACAGGCTGACTTAAACTCTGGAAATATACATAGAGCACTTGTCTGGTGACTGAAAATAACCCAGTATTTACAAGAATAGATAAAGTTCATTGTACTTTTTACTTTGTATTATTTTTTGCTGGTTCAGCAGGTGCAATAAATGTAAAGCGGAGTTATGGAGAAAAAAAAAAGATTAGTATTTGCATATTTTTAAAATGTTGTATTTACTTTAAATCTTTTTTTGGATTCCTTGTTTTATTACTACATAAACAATCCCAGGAATATATTTAAATATGATTGTTAATTTAAAATAAAAAAAGTCAACTAAGACTTAAACTTCACCCAAAATGTGGGTTTAATTATAAAAAAAAAAATATGAAGATGCCACAAAAGGTAATTTTCCAAATTTCTTCCTTGTAACTGTTATAATAATTAAAGCTTCATCCAAGTTTAGATGCTATGAAAATACGTGCACGAAGAAGTTCAAATTGGCTTAAATTATTCTTGCTTTTTAAATTCTGCTTTTGCCTACAATCACAGATCTACATGTGTTTGAAAATCTTCAATAGCAGTAGAGCACTGCCCCAACAAAGCTGATAACGCTCCCATAATATATTTATCTCGTAAAAGTGGCAGCATTAGGACAAAGGATTACTCAGAATATGAGCTTGCAAACATTCTCATCTCCACTCAGGATTTAGACTACTCTGAGCTACACAACTGTGTTGACTCGTCAGGCCTGCACACTTAACAGCTGTCGAGGAATGTATTCTGAATTATAAGCTCCATTTAGCCACGTCATAACATATAAAGCTTAACAAGGCACTGAGTAGGTTTTATGAGTTTCAGAGCCTTAAATTTTCAGATGATGATATTTTAATTTAACAATACCTTCATGTGAGAAAGTTATAAAACATCTATTTTAAAAACAGCCAGCATTTAATTAAAGAACACATTAATGGTAATAACTAATTACACAATTATTATTATTAAATTTAGTTTTTTTCTTTTAACTTGTAGCGGGGTTTTAAGTATAACATGATACAAATACACAACATCTGGAAAACTTTGCCCTGCCGCGTCCGAGCAGCTCTGCTAATCGGCTGTGTGACACACACACACACACACACAACAGCGTCCCTAAAAAGTGCCTCTTTCCACATCTGCTCAAATCTATTTATGTCTAGCAAGTTTTCAAAAATTCAACAAACATTTATTTTATTATTTGTGTCATTTCCTTATAAAAAAAAGAACACTTGCAAAGACCTGAACAAATAAAGCAATTGCACACTGCTATCACACTGAGAAGCCAGCTTAACTGACCCAACAGCTGAAGAGAAATCAGTAAAATTGTTCCGGTTGTATAAATAAAATTAAGCATTCATTTAGTGTTAAACAGAAAATTATAATTTTAAAATGAATTTAATATATAAACTGACTTAAAAAAGTTTGGTGTTAATGCTACTGGCTATTTAAAATACTGAAAATGTTGAAAGCATTACCAGAAAAAATATAGTTTAGTTTACAATTTCTTTATGTTAAATGGGCACTACAATGTATTGTTCAGCCTAAATCAGTGCTGCAAAACTCAGAGCAAACACATGAATTTGTCACGTCAGGAGACTGAAATCAATCTCTGCAGCACAAGAGAAAACCGAAGCCTCCGAAGCACCGAGTTCAATCAGAAAATCAGAAAATGCTCTTGGTGCTTCCTCAAGGTGGTGGTGCTGGTGCTGGTGCTGGGGGTCAGATCGTGAGAGATTTGAGGGGCTTACTGCTGCTTTGTACATTAACGCTTCACACTGCGAGCTGACGAAACTAAAGGCTTCACCAGCCGATCCTTAATCAAACACACACCACATCCAGA
>VUQH01007051.1:9563-32519 GCA_015106775.1 Etroplus canarensis | reverse complement strand
ATATATATATTTGTATTTATATATATATATATATATATATATATATAAATATATATATATATATATATATATATATATATATAAAATATCAAAAAGTATCCTTGTCCCTGTTCTTTCCAGGCCAGACTTACTAAAGTCAGAGGTCATCCTCCCTAAACTGGACTCGTCCATGACCCAGGTCACAATTCCCAATAAGGGCTCTACCTCCCCTGGCCGCTCACGCCGAGGAAAACCCCGCTACAGAAAGGCTGGCAAAGGCAGCAGTGGGGACTTGGCTCAGTTGAAAGCCACTCTCTCCTCATCTTTAGCAATGATCAATGCAACCTCATCTGTTCCCAGCAGCAAGCACCGTCTAGACCCCAGTGCAGCCCTCAGAGGCCTTCAGCATGACCTTCTCCTTAAAAAGATGTCCTCCTCCAGCCCTGATCTTATTTCTACCACTCTGGAGGCTGAGGGCAGGAGGAAAGGCCAGGTGAGGTCAGGGCTGGACAGAGTGGGCAGTCAGAGTGCCTCAGCTGGACTGGAAGAGAGTAGAAGGACTGATCGGCCAGAAGAAGGTCCTGACGTGGGTGTGGGGGCTGATGACTTAGCAGAAACACCTCCACGCAGTGATACACCGAGCGAAGATGCAGCATCTATTCCTTTTTCCAGTAGCCCTGACTCCCCCTGTGGCAGAGGAGCAGCTGCAGGGAGGACTTCTGTACTCGGGAACACTCGTGCACCCCACGAAGGTGAGGAGAAGGAGGAAGGGACAGTGATTACACGCTCACCCAGAAGTCAGCGCCTTACACCTGCAGCACTGCTGTACAGGGCAGCAGTCACACGCAGTCAGGTAAGAATTTTGTGGCACTGATGGCTGTAATGTGACCTACTTTCACAAAGTATCTTTGGTCTTCTCAGGATGCTACAGGCAAAAACTTGTTCAATTTTGAGATTTTGTGCCATTTTTTATGTCTTTTTCCAACTAGTGGAAAGGAAATATCAAAAATACTGAAAATTAGTTGTATTTTCCCATGCTGCAAGCCAGAAATCTCCAATTCAGTAGCACTTACATTCACCATCTTTATCAGTGTTATTTCAGTCTATCTTATTCGTTTTCTCCTTCTTCTTTCTGCTGCTCCTGTTAGGGGTCGCCACAGTGGATCATGTATTATGAATCCACGTTTCGATTTGACACAGATTTTATGCTAGATTCCCTTCCTGACTCAACCCTCCCCATTTAACTGGGCTTGGGAATGGCTCTAGGAGTACACTTGCGTGTGGCCCCTGTGGCTGTGTATTTTACAGAATTGTTTCTTAATATATCATTCATAGTTGAATTTATAGAACAGCTTTTCCTAAAGCATGGCAAAAGTTTTTTTTTTGACTGTTCATGGTATTTTCTGATTTATTGAGTAATGAACAGAAATATCCGAAAGCACCCAAGAGTAAATTCTTTGACTCGAATATGCCAGCAAATTAGAACAAGAACTTTGAATCTGATTATATCGAATTTTATGATTTATAGTCTGAAAAATTATGCAAATTTGTGCATTTTTACAAAAAACAATAAATTCCCATTGACATCTGCAGGTTTAAAGTTTTGTCCAGTTCAGCTGTAGTGTCCAGTAGGTACAACTCATTTACATAAATACTCTGCTACAAACTGTAGTGGAAAGACTACATTCAGTGTCTTCTTATAGGCCATTGAATGTGGTACTGAATATTGCCTCTTGTGCACTCATGATTTATCAACTGGGGTGGTTGTGCCTTCAAATGTCTGTATGTGTCTTAAACCATTAATGATTTAGTGATGTTTTTTTTAACCAAAAATCTTGGCTGCAATAAGTCTAATTAGTGCACACTGAAAAATACTTAATTTTCTCCACAGCGACGTGGAGTGTCGTCAGAGGAAGAGGAAGGAGAAGTGGACAGTGAAGTGGAGTTGCCAAGGAGACGGTATTTACTGCATTTACATTTTCATTTCTGCATCCTTAAAAAACAGCTCATATGCTCATTAAACTAACACACAAGCAGAATTAAATTTTAAAGCCCTCTAAAATCACTTTGCTCGATCAGACCTCTGGACTGTTGGGTGTGTATACACTTTGCTTAATCTCTTCCACTCTCAACTAATGTAATTCCCCCAGCATAGCTTCCAGCTTCAGCCTGAGCAGAGGGTTAATCAGGCCTAACTAAAACAACTGTGCTGTGTCCCAGTTTCTTATTACTAGCACCACAAGAAATCAACAGACCTTCAAATTTTAAGGTATCAGGAAATATAATACACACTTTGACTGTAGCATTAAAGGTTAATGTGTAATAGTTAAGACAATCTGTTATCAGAAATTGAGTCTAACATACGTATTTATGCTTTGATAGTGTAAAATCCCTCTAGGATAATAATTATGTTTTTGTTCACTTTTGAAAAGATATTTCTATCTCTAGTACGAGCAGGTTCCCTTCCATTAGAGGTACTATGTTGTGCTGCCATTTTTCTACAGTAGCTGAGAATGAACAAACAGACCTGGACTTGAATACAAGCTTTCGTGTTTTGCGTTTCTGTTAACTAGCGTTTACCACTATGCTATCACAGAGCAGAATGGCTACCATAGTGGTATGAAAACTGAACTTCTAATTCCTAAATCTTATTAATTTCAGTGGCATTTCTAATTCCTAATTATATCTACACACACACTAACCCCTTGATTGGAAATACTGTTGGCTGTGTTTGTGGAAGATGCCATTTTGTTCCCTGACAGCAACCATAGCTTCTCAAACATATTTTGAAAGGCAGGAGAGTGAGGACAGGTATTCACTTGTTGAAGTTTGCATTCTGACAAGTAGATATTACTCAATAACACACTGGTCCTTTAAAATGTAATAATCTATTAAATTATTATTATTATTATTATTATTATTAATCTTATTCAGTTTCACACCATAGTGTAGAGAAACAACATGCTAAAACACAAATCTTTTTCTATCACACTTGCTGTTGTTTTGTCACCTTTCCAATGTAAACACCTCATTCTTGAAACTTGCTTGGTTTTTATTCTTGTTATGAAATTGGATTGTAGCCATTGTATTTGAGAAGACACAAACATTGGCATAAACTTTCACAAGTTATATGAAAGTTTATTTTCCCATGCCCAGTAGAATTTATACATGTCCGCATGCCATCATTCAGTCTTGTTTTTCTTTTGCACATAGCTTTGTGTCTTCTTTGAGCTACTTGCAAATTTTCATGAATATGTGTACTCCTATACTGTATACCCATTCAGGCGGCATGTGAGCATCACCAAATGCCAGTCCCTGTCGACCTTTAGCTCAGAGAACTTATCGGTTTCGGATGGTGAGGAGGGAAACACTACTGACCACTCCCACAGCGGCACGCCCGACGTGGTCAGCACCAACACAGACGAGCGTCTGGATGACAAGAGCGACGACCTGCTGTCTCAAGGCTCGGAGATTCCTGCTGACCCATCGGACCCAACCCAGCTGGGCTCTGATGGGCTATCTGAAAAGGAAGCTGTTCTGCAACAAGTCAAGACGCAGCTTGCTTCAAATGACCCTAATTATGAGGTAGGGAAAAAAGCTTAGATGAACAGAAATGTAGTACAGAGACGTGCAGATATTGCTGACAGATACTCAAATATGTTTGCTGGCAAGCAAATGTGATATCATTCTTCAAGAATCTGTTCATTTTCTAATTCCCTCAAATTCCTGCTTTTCCTCCAAACCAGGGACTGTATGATGACTCTGACTGTGACAGTGCAGAACTGGACCATTCTTGTAGTGCAGAGCCCAGTCAACCTCCAACCAACTGGTGAAAACCTGACACCTCAACCCACTCAACCACCTGCAGATCTGGCCTCTCAATACCTCTTTCACTCTTACAGACCTTAGACACTGAGTCATTATCAGGGACAGGACAGGAAATTGAGCCCTGTGTTCTCCAAAACCAGATATCCTGGTTAAAAAAAAAAAAAAAAAGGAGAATGGAAAGTCCCATTTCCTTTAGAGATAAATGTATCACGGGGATGTGAAACTGAATTGGGGCCCTATCTAAGCTGAAAGAGCAACGGCACTCTTTGTTCTCTCAAGATCAGCTTGGCAAAAACACATCAAATGCCACCTCAGCAACAAAAGCCTCAGTCAAAGAGGCTGACTATCTGTTAATGTCTCTTGTCACTCTTTGTCTGTTTTCTATTTTTATGTTACATTATTTCACATCGTGTTATATGAAAAAATATCATGTAATTGTTTTATGGCTCATTTTAAATGTCAACATTACTGTAGTCAGCCAGTGTTGCTCCTTGCACTTAATTTATGAAATTTGCAGATTTCCTCTCAAATCATTATGCACTACTTAATTTATTAGAAAAAAAACAATGTTTACATCTTTTTCTGTTGTTTATATTTTTATTTATATTTGTGTCATGCATTATGTTTCCATTTTCTACTTCTGGTTTTAATATGTGATGTAAATATGTGATGTAAAATGAACAAATTTTTAAAATGTGAGATTGTATAATTTAAGGTGCTGATGTTTCTGATTAGGTGGAACTATTTTATTTGATCTTATTTCAACAGCTCTTGGTAGTAGAATGTACTGTAGCTGCTGTTCACATCTGAGCATCAAAACAGAAAAAAAGAACAACATGTGAACAAAGAAAAAGCAATATGTCTGCTCTGGTATCAGCTGGGTTCATTTAGGGCAGATGAGCTTTTTTTTAACTTAGTATCGCAGTGATAACTGTATAAAAATGCAATACCAGTTTAAAACAAATTCTCTTTCTAAGGACTGTGGGCTGTTTATAGCATTAGGAAAGCATGCTGATGGAAAAGTAGGGACAGCCTATTGGAGTCAAACGCTGTCACTGTGACTCAAATCAAAGTGAAATATCAATCCACAAACAAAAGCAACATGAAAACAACTGCAGATTTCTCACACAAATTTAAATACTCCAGTTTAATGACTGAAGGCATATGTATGACGGGGACATGAAACACCAAAACAGATCCAGCATAACTGAAATATTAGTATGCTGAATGGACAAAAGTATTGGGCCACCTGCACATTACACCTATAGGAACCATATATATCACCAAACTACCAAATTTTAAAGTTGGCACAATGCAGACAGGTGACATTTTTCTGGCATTTAACAAACCCAGACTCAGCCATCAGATTGCAAGGTAGAGAAGGGTGATTTGTCACGCCACAGAACACATTCCCACTGTCAGCAGCGGTGTGCTTTACACCACTCCATCAGATGCTTGGGACTGTGTTTGATCATTTAAGGCTTGTATGCAGCTGCGTAGCATTGGAAACCCATGCAACGAAACTCCTGACACAGTTTTTGTGCTGATTTTAATGCCAGATGAGGTTTGGATCTCTGCAGTTATTGAGTCAGCAGAGCATTGGTGACTTTTTGCACCCTACTGTGTAGCCCTATGAGGTTACACAGTAGGGTACAAAAAGAAACAACTTTCAGTTGCTCGAGGAAGGAATTATGTTGTTGGAATGGTGGCATTCTGTTACAGTACCATGCTTAAATTCAGTGACCTCTAAGTGACCCATTCTTTTACAAATGTTTGTAAAGGCAGACTGCATGACTAGTGGTTGGTTGAATACACTTGTGGCAATGGGACTGAAGGAAGTACCTGAATTTAATAATTAAGATGTGCCCCGATACTTTTGCACATACGGTGTACATCTGTGGTTTGTTCCCAGTTCAATGCATAGAACAAAAATTAGTTTAGATCATTTCAGAAGCTGAAAACCAATCTTGCAAATACTTTTACTTCTGCATTATAAATTCCTATATTGGATTATCTCTAGCAGAAACATTAAATCAAAAGATAATTTACCTCTCTAAATCAGAAAATGTCAGACCCAAACTTTGTTGTTTTTCTGCCTACTCATAAAATGCGTCCACACAAAAAAATTGAATCCCATTATATTATGACTTAGCCACTTTTACTAATTGCCAACACTCAAGATAATTAATGTATTGTCATTTAGTTCATCATTGTCCTCTCCAGCTGAAAACTTGACCCACTTATGGTAGTTTTTCACTCTTGTAAGGGCTGCGTCATCAACAGTGTGATATATAAAACCCTAGCGTTTATCCGTTTGTGTCCCTTGACAAACCTTCTCAATGTGCACATGCCTCAATCTGACCATACAACAGCACATTACATTTTATTCCACGAATCCATGACTGATCAGGTCGCACTTAATAAGCTAGAAAAGGCAGCTTTTTCTGTTCCTTTTTAAATCAGGTGTTATCTTTCGAAGTTTATATTTGTAGAAAGATTTTACAGATTGTGCCCCCAATATTTAAAAGCAAGAAATCCTCCAACAAGATAAAATGTTGCCAAAAAGCAAAACTACTGCCCTCTACTGTCTTGATCGTGGAGGTACTCATGTTTTCCACGAAGCTTAATGAAAGCAACCCTGTATGAGTTTAAATGTTGACTTTTTATACTGCATTATTGTAAGTGTACAATAAATATATTTAAGAAACCATTAAAAATAAATTCAAACTTGTAAACTCAATTTGTGTTTTCATTTAGGTGGTGACAAAATTCTCAAGAGGGTTTGTGGTTTAAGCATTTCACATCTTTATTTCTGTATTTTTTTAAACAAGGTGGCACCCAGGTCTACAGTCTCAAAAAACGTGCACAAAAGTTTCTCCTTTCCTGCAAATAAAAAATAAAATAAATTCTTGACTTGAGCAAAGCAAAGAGCAGGAAACTAGTGTTAACTCACAACCCTTTTTTCTACTTCCAGAGCATCAGTGATTTCAGTTCTTAGCCTCATTACATTTAACAGATCAGTGTCCAGGCGTTTATTCCCCCCTCCCTTTGGTAGTTAAAAAAAAATATTTCCTCCATTTAAAACAAATATTTCAATTTTTTTTTAGTATATATCAGTCTTTACAAAAAAAGCGAGGACAACCCTCTGCTTCCAATCCCTGGAGCCAAGCCCAAATCCCAAAAACCTCCCATCCCAGCAAAATATCAACACATGATCTCAGGACAGGAAGGGGGAAAGTATAGGAATGACATGTAAAGGGAAGAAAAGTGACATGCGTATTTATACACATTTTAAATTATCAGGATAAAGTCATCTGTGAGTGTTAGAATATTTACCAAATAACCATAACCAAATATAATCAGTGACAGTGCATGTACAGCTACGTGTTCTCATCAGTGACACAAGTGTAATCCATGTTACAAGCACTTCAATTGAAAAGATGACAAAGGGGGAGAATGCTGTGAATATTTAAAGCAAGTAAGTACACAATTAATGGACAGACTGACAGGTGGAACTCAAGAGGGGGGAAAAGGGAGGCTTATATAAACAGAATAAAACAGTCACTCTATTCTTATTTTTGATACTTTTTTATTTTTCCTTTTTTGTCTTTTCCTTTTTAAAGAAAGAAAGCTGACTGTACAGAACTAAATCTATATGTCTATTCAGAGTTTTTCCAACTCTATTCCTCTGTGATGGCAAAAAAAAAGAAATAGGAGAAGAGCAAGAGATCCATCAAGAAAAGAAAAATGTCTAAATAACAAATCATTAAAACCTCCAACATGATTCAAAGGGAATTTAAAACCTATCTGCTTGCTTCGTCTGACTAAAACCAAAACAAAGAAAATAAATAATGAACTCAGCGGATCAAATCAGTGGCGGTTGACATGATGAAGAGGAAGAGGCAGCATTATATATAAACTCTTAAGTTGGATAGTTGCATTGACTGCTTTACGATAGCCGATGATATAAAAGTGAGATTTAGTGCAGATGCAGTGTCTTATCAGTTGGCTGCCAGTCCTGTGGCCTCAGAGGAAAGCCTGGAGAAACAGACAGAGAGAGACACCCAGAGAGCAGGGAGGAAGAGAGAGTAAGGCATGCAATCAGACAGACAAGATAAACAACAATATCATTATGTACATTTATATTACTATAATAAAATTGTCTATGTGGAGATCATGTAGATTCATTTACCAGTAATATTATGGTTACATATTGTCCAATTTGAGCTCCTACTGTCAATGTAGACATTTTCTTAACCAACAGCCGATCAAACTTATTGGTTCAACAATAGAGCAGTGTTTAAGAATTGGCCGAGTTAAATGAGATGATCCATGCCCCTCTTACAGACACAAACTGCAAACACGAGGAAACAGCAAGCCTGACTCAACAAAGGAGAGCTACAATTATTATTTTTTCCTATTTCTTTTGTGTGTTCTCTATGAAATGATACAATAGGAAAGAATAAAATTTATTATAGCCCAAAATCCAATGTGATGTACTCTAATGTCTACCCCTTTGTAAAACAATATATGGAAGGAAGGAACAAGACTTTTAGTACAGGAACCTTCCTAGCTTCTACTTGTAATCCAAGTTCTATTGACCAAATCTTCCAACTGAATGGCTGTGGTTTAGGAGATGTAAACAGTTGATACGAACAGAAAAAGAAAAATTGCAGTTCATGTATCTCAGGGTCTTGGCTACAAGTGTTGGGAGAGTAATGCAGACGTAATGTTCTCTCATGGTGAAGAGAAGTTTAAGCGTCAAAGTGAAGCTGTCGATTTACTAGTCAATCTACACCCCTACCCTCACCTATCATCATGAGCTCTAGGAAGATTGAGGAAGATCACAGATACAAGCAGCAGAAATGAATTTCCTCCAAAGGGTGTCTGGGCTCTCCCTTAGAGAGAAGGTGAGGAGCTTTATTATTTAAGATCGACTTAAATGTGGAGCAGTTATTCCTCCACATCAAAAGGAGCCAGTAGAGGTGGTTTGGGCATCTGACCAGGATGTCTCCTGGATGCATCCTAGGTGAGGTATTTCAGGCATGTCCAATGGGGAAGAGGACCTGGAGGAGACCCAGGACATGCTGGAGAGATTATATCGCTCAGCTCCCTTGGGAATGCCTCGGTGTCCTCCGGAAGAGCTGGAGAGAGGGAGGTCTGGGCGTCTCTGCTTAGCCTGCTGCCCCCCCACAGCCCAGTTAAGTGGCAGAAAATGGGTGCATGACAGCAAACTCAACTGAAAAACCACTGGCTATCATCTTGACAAAACGCATGTTCATTTATAAACAATTACAGGCACACAGAACTTGAATTGTTGAATGAGATATCTGTCATCCACTATGTAGATATTCTGGCCACACTGGAAGCCCTGAAAAAAGTCAGACTAGCCAATGAAATCCAAGATCACTTAATGTCTTATTTTTCTAGAAGTCCAAAACCCTAAAGGTAATCAATTTACAGTTTTGAATGACAACAAAAAGCTGCTATATTCAATTAGATTCAGGCTTGCCGTTTCTACCAATTTTCAAATTTTATGGTAAACTATTCTAAGGAAATGCTGGCTATAGCATTTTCCCTCATACAGCATGACAATATAAGATGGCTATGAATCTTCTCAGCCAACTCTTTGCAAGTAGATGAATATATATTCCCTAAAAAGTCAAATTATTCCTTTATTGACTTGGTAAATGAGCTGCTTTAAATAGAGCAGATGTGTGTTTTGTGTTTATATCAACATGATCAAAAGGATGATTTGGTGGCTTTGATACCTGAGGGCACTTTAAATTGAAGTTATTTCTTTCATAAGCAAAAAATAAATAGTCATTATGATGCACTCCATTACGACAGCTAACAACAGTCACTTAAAATTCACTACAAGAAAACTATTCTCATAAATACAATGTGACATCTTAAAGAGAGCCGCTACCTGAGCAGAGCTTACACAAAGAGAGAAATGCTTCAATAAATCAGTGAAATAATTCCCTGTCCATGCTAAGTTCAAAGTTGTTTAAAAATATAATGCACTCAACATGTCATTTCTTTAGGAGACAAGTGAAGTCAAGCTACAGATTATCTGTCTTATAAATATGGCATCAACCATTTTTCTGGCTTTGTAACAATGGGCTGATTTCTGTAGTAAGCGTGGCATGGCACAGCCAGATACAAAAGCAAGTGCAGGTACAGACAATAAGGAGCATTGTCAGTACTTCAGTAGTAGATGACTTATGTTTCCTCGGTTAGTAAGGGGAGAGCCTTCGCCTTTTAGACTTGGAGCCCAGCTCTGAGGCAATTTTGGGCTCAGTGGGAATTGGGTGTGCAGGGTTACTGGCCCCGCTGACAACATGGAGGGCCAGGAGAGGGAGGGGCTTGAGACTGAAGAGACTCGACACACAGGCAGGAGAGCTGGGGAGCAGGGAATCGGTGGAGGAGGTAGAGGAGGAGGAAGAGGAGGGAGGAGGAGGCCCTGAAGCCAACAAGGACAGAGGGATGGAGGCTGTGGGGGGCACCACACAGGAGGAAGAGGAGGAGGAGGAAGAAGAGAAGGAGGAGGTAGCAGCAGAGGAGGTGGTGGTGGTAGTAGTAGTGGTGGTAGTAGTAGTAGTAGTAGTAGAGGTGGAGGGAGGGCACAGGCTGGTCTGTTCAGGGTTCAAGGAGGAGGAGGGAGGAGGTTTAGAGGACTCTACACTGTAGAAAGAGAGACAAGGAGAGAGGGACAACACAGTCGGGATGGGTCACAGGGCAGGCTGGTGAGCAATGGGTGGGGAAAGGGTGGGGTTACGGGTAGGAGGAGGAGGGATGGGGTGGGGTGTGGGGGAAAAATCACTCAGGGGTGTGACCAAAACACAAGACAAAAAGCATCAGTTAAAATCAACACAGAAAAAAAATCATAAATCACATCTCTAGCGATGGAACAATGTTGGAGTAAAGGACAGAGAAAAGGAATCAAGACGAGTGCACACTGACAGAGAGCTAGCAAACACCAAAGTGATGATTAGCAGAAGTTTAAAAAGCCAGTAATCTTTACAATCAATCATCTGCACACAAATCCAAACAGCAAGAGCTGATGCAGCGAGTAGTCAAGTTATTTGAGTGAACCATAACATGGAATTAAACGTGACAGCTCAGCAAAATAGCATGAGAAGTAACAAAGGACTAAATCTGAAAAGAAAATAATCTTTCAAACTCCCCCAAGTGATTGCATTTAGCTTTTACATTTACCATATACTATCTGAAGTAAACTAATGTGACACTCTAGTTTTCTGAAGCCCATGACTAAATCAATTACATTGTTGAACGTACAGTACTTTTCTTGATTATCTCACCTGGCATTGATGAGGTACTCTGCCAGACTAATGCTGGCAGGCGAGCCTGTGATGGTAACCTGGCGGTCAGTTGATCCGTCCACTGGATTTGCAATCTTGATCTGGGCACCTGACATTTGCCTGATCTCGTTGATCTTGGCTCCCTGGCGGCCAATGATGCATCCAATGAGCTATAGTGCAGAAGAGCAGAAAAGTTTAGAGATAAAAAGTTGACTGAAGTGAACTTTATGATTGTGTGCATGTGCTTTTAACCTGCTAACTCTAAGCAGCGTGATTAACATGAAAAAAATAAAAACACTCCACAGATTTAGCACTGTGCCCCTCGTATTCTGTGGGATTAAAATCTGTAATACAACAATGATTAAAATCAGTACAGTGCAAAAAGTGACATAATTTCTTAAGAATCTTTTATGTCAAAATGTTGCATTTACAGCATCCACTAATGATGCACAGGTCCACCCCGCAGACTGGGTATCCTGAGCAGAAATTATCACGAGATTGGGCACGCTGGGTTAAAAAGTGAACATGCAGAGTTCTGACCCGTAGAAAGTAGGTGTCATGTGTGCCTACTGAGGATTTATCACCTAAATAATACCGAAAGTGTATCACGTGTCGCTGTATGCTATATTTGCAAAATGACAACTCCCATAAAAAAATCCAAAATCCATGTGTGAAAATTGCTTTATAGTCTTTAGAGTCAACCATTGCTGCTTCAACTGAAAAACTCCATGGAGTGTACCCCATAATCTACTAGTAATGGGCCAACTGTGTGTGGTAAAAATGACTTATTGAAGGACTTACATCATTTGGAATGGTCATCTCATGGGAACTGGTTTGAGCAGAAGCATCCATCCCTGACAGAGAAAATGAGAAAGTGCCTTAAACAAGCATTAAAACAAACTACTAATGCATCAAAAGAGAAGGTATTTAGGCTAAATAAGTTATAAATGGCAGCAGGAAAATTGTAATAGTGATAATTTTTAAGCCACAGATATGAATATGCATACTGACTGATTAGCTAATCATACCATTATCTATGGTAGGAATGCACTCACACTGGCTGCATTTTCCTAATCCCAAGACAGCAATTATTTATTTCACCACAAAATGGGTTATCTACCTTTTCTGTCTGTGTAAAAAATAGACTGGATTTAGTAGTTCTGACAGTTTAGATGCAAAACGGCACACATGGGATTCCATATTTCAGCTAATTTTCTAAAGATGTGAGAAATACTTTTTTTGGACTGAGTGTGTCAACCACCACCAACTGCCATTAACTCTAATTTAACAGTATATAATGTGTGAATGCATTTTTGTTTTGCTTTCCCCTCGACAGATTTTTGTGTGAATTTTGAGCCTGAGCAGTTAAAATGTTGCACTCAAAGCCCAAAGGCTTTGTTGTGCTGCATACCAGTGAATCCCTGGTTGCTTGGTGCAATGGGGAACGGGCTCTGCTGCATTGCCAGCTGGTGAAGCTTGGTGAGCTGTGGAGAGATAGCAGCAGAGGAAGACTGTGAGAGTGAGAGAGAGGGCAGGGAGAGAAATGGAGGAAATGGAAAACACAGGAAGAAGGAAAAAAAGAACAAGAATCACAATCAGTACAGACAGCTACACAGAAATTACAAAAGGTTTTCACACAAATCACTTAATTTTGTGATGTGAGGACCTTTTATCCTTCCGTAAAGCTACTACATAGCTCACTGGTGTCTGACAATGTGTTTTATGACTTGTCTATGTAGGGTACCGCATAGGTATTCCTCCAAAGAGCAGGCTGCATCTCTTGGTAAAGCTTTCTTGCAGTCTTCAGGGTCAGGGCAAAGTCACAATATACAAGTGAGGAAGTTCTCATAACAACACCAGTACAAGACCTAAATATGAACTTAGACAGTCTCAACTTCACATGACACTGTACCAGTAGCACCACTATAACTGTACAGGAACTTATAAGGGAGATATTACATGTTTATGTGTCACTTTGATGAAAATACTATTCTAGTGTTGGTGAACAAAAACTGCAGTAAGAAATGACTAACTCATGCCATTATATGTAACCACACTGTTTAGTGACCTTAGGTAAAACAATCAAACATAATTAAATGGTATAAATGTTACAAGTCTATATATTGTCTCTGGTTGGTACCTCCCTGAACTGCTGCAAATATGGCAGGTATGACTAATTATATATGGTCTATCACATCCAATGCTCCTGATGGAACTCATTAAAAAGAGAGAGAAAGATTAATTCAATCAAGCAGCAAGCAGGCCATTGTGCAAATTATACTTCTCAAAACAATTGAGGGAACACTTGAACAATCTTAACTTTGATTTTCGGTGAGAATTTGAATCCAGCCCTCAAAGGGTTGATGATTTTTGTTTCCAATGACTGATGTTAGGTCATCTCATTCTCAATGATGTAAGTTCGTATAGATTTTTAACTTGAATGTTTCATTCATCAATGATATGATTAAAGTATTCCCTTAATTTTTCTGAGCTGTAAAAGAGAATAACATGTTTATCTAGGACATATTAATGAAGTAGACACATGAAACAAGACTGCACGAAAAGGGAAAAAAATAGAAAAGTGTGAGCAGCAGGAATAGATTAGAATTCATGAAACAGTGGAGAATCTGGACAAACAAGCAAATGTCTGTTTAACGAACAATTACCAGTCAACGGACGAATCATACACAAAAATACTGCAACAGTGCTTCTCCCTAAATGTTTATTTAAAGGTCCAACAATGGTACATTAAATTAAAATAACGGGAAAGTTGAGCTGCCATTAAAATATGCTGGTGGCAGTAAAACACAGTGGTAGCAGGTGGGCAACTGCCCATTGTGTAATTATGGGTGGAGGGTCATGTAAAAATGTCTACTGCACTTACATCTGGCTGTGGAATTGCGTGCTGTCCTTGTACGGCATATGCCTGAAACAAATGGAAACAAAGCTTTCATAGGCCTCACATCTGACTTTGTAGGGCAACTTGTTTCTCCAGCAACATCAATCTTGATAAACGAATCTCTCTCTAACACATCAATGCTCAACTCAGGGCCTGTACTACAAAGCAAGTCCAATATACAGAAATAACCTTTTGCCCTCTAACTTCACCAAACCCAATCTGGGAACTATCAGCTAGTCTGTTGTGGGAAGCTGTCTGGGCTCTCAAGTAAATTTAATCCCTCTTTTTAATCCACAAGTACTGCACGTAAGCAGAGCTTGCTTAAACATGACTCAGTTTCAATGTGAAACAATTCACGCATGCTGGTTTTCAGATATCTGTTTGGAGATTGGACTACACCTAACAAATGCAATCATACAGGATAAAAGCACAGTTGCTACAGCCAAAGCTAGGAAGCTTAACAGGCTTATCAATATCACTTCCCACCATTAAGGCATGAGTAGATCCAACTATACTCACAATTATGAATTTCTTTAAAAAAAACACACCTCTTGGATGTATTCTTAAGGTCTTAAAGACAATTATGACCCAATGCTGCTTAGTTGCAATACCAGCAGATAAAACACTTAAATGAGCAAGCAGGCATTGAAGATCTCTTATATCAGGTAAATAAGTAGCCTAGAAGGTTTAGTGCTTTCTGTTTTAGGATTATGTCATTATACAGAGGCTTACAGATCAGTAAAATTGCTATGAAACTGCTTGCTGGCCCTAGGGGGAAAAATGAAGTAGTAATGAGAGTCAGGGAAAGCTTAAGTATTAGACAGTCTCTGAAAACCATAGACTGTATTACTATCCGTGGATCTTCTACAAACTGACGCTTTTACCCGAGCTATATAAACATTACCTGCACCACAGCAGTTTAGGTAAGAGTTGAAACACAAGTTAGCATTGTTATTTACACTCAGCAATGCTAAGGACCCACCTCTGCGAATCTGATTACGAACCAATGTGGCATGAAATTTGCAATGATTTGTTGCGGAGTGGCCTCTAGACAGTTTTTATGAAACTGACAAGAAAGTCTTATGGTACATTTTCGACTCCTTATGAACCATTACAGAGCGATTACAATAAAGATATGAAGTGTGACAAATAGTTCAGGAAACTGTTAGGAATTCACACAACATGTTTTAAGGGAGTGACTTGTGGTTAAAAAGAGGGGAAAGGTGTTTTTTTCTTGTCTCCACGAAAATAATTCAGGAACCAGAGCAGTCCAATACATTCTGAAGCTCACTACAATATTTATTATTTATTACTGTTTTCAATGTTAATAGAATAATTATGAACTTCAACTAACAAGTTCATAACTTAATCATATAACCACAGCATTTCCAAGAATACTGTCACTTTTTTGATTAATATGTGCAATATTCTCTCAAAAGCAGGCCTGCAAGAATTCAAGAGTCAAAAAATATGTGAAAATGGGTTAGTTCTGTAATGTATTTTACAAATTACTGAAGCAGGTCTCAACTTTTGATTGATGCAGTCAATGATGGTCAGATTAGGGTTCACTACAAAGCTGCAGAAATCAGCTTTGTAGTGAATTCTGATGAAGATAATCAGCATGCATTTAGCACTCAGCCGGAATATTTCTAGGCTTTCTTGGTGAAGCTCCAGTAAAATCGGCCGCTCTGAATGCATTTTTCCTTTTACGGCGCTAAAGGGTAATTTTCATGCTGAAACAGCTGTGAATTTTAAAATAAAGAAAGTTTTGAACTGAACAGCATCTGGATTATCCCACTCTACATAGTGTTACACCTACTACGACAGGAGTGCAAGGACTGAAAGTAAAAGTCCATTTCTGGCTTGAGTGCTGTTTGCACTGCAGACTGTTTCAAAAAGCAAAAACCAAAAACACTGGGGATGAAAGAATATAGCAGAGGCAGGTACACGTGGACCAGAGGGGAGAAATCCCAACCATACCCCTGCAATTCACACCTTGCATATTATAAGGTATTTACAACTTTAACAAGGTAAGGTGTCACACCTGCCTCACAACTGCTTCGGCAAAATTCACGACACTTCGTAGAGGGAAAAATTTGTCAAGACAGCCCAATGTGGTTATGAAAGATCAGGATGCATTTGCGACATTTACGAAGCAATTAAAACAGTCTACAACACCATTGCACAATGTTGCAAAGGTTTATGTAATCAAAACCCTTCATGAAAGTTTTGAACATTTCAAAACTGGCACCCTGTCTTCTGCGACAACACGATGTGTTTACGAAGTTTTGCAAATACTTAACAATCCTCAATAAATTCAATGACGTACAGTACTTAAAACACATTTGGGATTACAAACCACATTCACATTGGTTCGTTATTACTTTCATGTATGGGATCAGAGCTTAAGAAGTGAAGCACCTTTTAAACACCGTAAACCCTAGGGTTAAATCTTTGGTTACTTTGCTAACCTCCAGATCCTGCTTTGTAGTACAGGCCATTGAGATAATACTTGAAAAATAAAAATATATGTCTTGTCCAAAGTCTCCACACTTCTGGGAAAAGAGAAATCCTTAGAGACATTACAGCAGAATTAAGGAATACAAACAGGAGAGAGATTCTATTTTATCAAAAGAATAAAAAGGCATTTAGTAAGATAAAAGATCTTGTAATATTAGGCCAACAAGCACCAGAAAGCATTATGATTCAGACCAATATTAGAGAGAAACAGGCGACCTCATGTTGGAAACCTAATGCTCGAAAACATTGACAAAACTTTGGGGAATTATACAAATACAACACCCTGAAATAAAATGCCTGAGGGTCAAATCTTTTATTTTCAGTCTACTGAAGTTGCCTATACTCACTTCAAAAAAATTAGCACAGGCACTATTTTCTAAACTTGAATACCTTCCACAGCTACTCTTATTTGCTTTGCAGGATCTTTTTTACACCAACATTAAACTGCTGAACTTTTTTTATGTTAAGCAGCCTTTCATGAATAATCAAGTTTTCTAAGTATACAACAAAACGCATCATCAAATATCTCAGTGACAGAAACCACTACATAAACACTGTCCCTCCAAAGCATTTTATTTACCTGTCCGCCTGCAAAGATCACTGGTGATCCTGAAGGCTTGGGTCTGTAGGGGATAGTGACCCCCTTAGGGGGAGACTGTACGAGAGACAAAGTATGAGTCAATGCATTAATAGTCATGTTATCATGGTGAAAATATATATAAATAAAAGCAATTTTACAGATCAGAAACTGTTCCAGCATAATCGTTTGCAGAGCCCAGTAATTTTTATAAATACACTTACATCAACTTTAATTGTATCAATCTCTTATCCAAGCCTAATAAAAAGCAGCTGAAAGCCAAGAAATCACATATCTGGCATGATTAAAATACAGGACATCAGCAGCCACTTCATTTACCTCACTGCTTTCAGTGTCTACATACCTCAAGCATGACCACACAGATCTGCTTTACACACTCAATTATTGACTGGGGAGTGCCAGCAATGGTGATGGCACGCTCCGTGGAGTTGGGGAGCATGTCTCCAGCCACTTGTACCTGAGCACCAGTTGACTGGAACACACAGATGGAAGATAATGAGTTATCAAGTTATGTATCATTAACGTTCTCTTACATGTTAGAATAAAAAAGTGTCAGTCAGCTAAATCCGAAGAGACTGTAGCTATTATAATGCACACCTCTCGAATTTCCTTGATCTTGCAGCCACCTTTGCCAATGAGTGAGCCACACTGGCTGGCAGGCACCACAATGCGTAGGGTGACTGGGGGCTTGCTGGTAGCTGTACTGTTTGTCATAGAGCTGCTTATATCCTGACAAAAATGAAAACTTGGGTTAATCAATTTAAATGAATGGGCTGATCATGGCTTGCCTGTCAAGTGAGAATAAATTCAAACCTACCTCTTCCAACTTTTCAATGATCATAGAGAAAGCTTTAAAGATGGCAGTAGTTGGACCTGCCAATGTAATGATCCTCTCAGGACAATTGCCCTCAGAGATGTTGATCCGAGCCCCACTCTAAAAACACAGAAAATTAATAAATAAAAGGAGCAAACTGGAGCCTTCAAGCTGTGGCCCATTGTCTCATGCTATAATTTCATCAAACAATTGGGTATAGAAAACCTCACCTCTTCTCTCATCTTCTTCACAGATTCACCTTTCTATCAGCAGAGAATCCCACCAAAGAAAAATTTATTCACTTAAAACAGACAAATCTTCAATAATATAAAATGCTTTTTAAATGTACATCAAAATAGCAGCTTACCTTCCCTATAATGCTTCCAACTTCCTAAATTAGGAAAAAAAATAAAAAGTAGTTAGGCTAATTATTATTTTTTCCACTCATTTACACACTCAAGACATGGTTTCTCTGGTATTTTTGAAAAAAGTTATGGCGATAGGGTTTCACACTACAAGATGAAAAAGTTATTAGTCCTCTATTAAACCCTCAATTGTAAAAATCACTAGATAACTAAGGATGTTTTCATTCAGCTACTGCTGATGAGAAGGTCAGAATTCATTGCAACTAGTTCATGTGGCAGTCTTTGGAAGGTTATGTCTGATCCAAAATAAATATCCATAGGCATTTCTTTTTTGATCTGTCCCCAATACAGACTCAAGGTGGTGCTGTTTACCAATGTGACCTAGGAGGCAACCTACCACACAATATAATATAGGCTACCCTGGGACAAGCTGCAAGATGCTACAAATTAAGGGACTCCCATGATTGTGCATGAGCCCTACCCAGAGCCACTGTCTACATGTTCTAGTTGTTTACTGTCACCAGGGGGCAGTGTCAAATATGTCTCTGTAGTTTCTCTTGTTTGTGCTGTTGTCCATCTTTCAGCATGCAGAAGACCCAAGTCCTAACACATCACATTTGACCAACTCATAGTGTCACTGCCGTTGCACTACACGCTGTTGGGTTTTTTGAAGGACTGCAGCAAACCCATCTGCATAGGCATATGGATAATCCTTCCTTATGTGTAGCCAAATACCTACGCAAATGGGCACATATTTGATACAATGGATTCCAATTTTGCCAAGATTTCAGTGAATCTTTTCGTTTTCACCCAAAAGAAGACAGTCTGGCATTCCCACCGCATAACTGGGACATATCAGGGTCAGATTATGAGCATGCTTCTTAACATGACATATCAGCCTTAATTATAACAACAGGACCCAAGAGAACCAACAAGTGTGTGGCTTTGGTACTGTCATAAAAGGAAGGAAATATTTCTACAACTCTGAAGGTGTAACTACTGGTTTGATGTGTTAAAATATGAATATGTGCAAAGAAAAACATTAACTTCAACATATTCAACGTGGAAACACAGAAAGACATGAGCTCAAGCAGAGTCATACATAAAACCATCATTTTACTTGACTTTTGAGATACAGGATTCCAACATTGATGTCCCCGCCCTTTATATATTCTGGGGTGACTTCATTTCCATAAATAAAACGTCATACACCAGCAGCTGATGAGTGACCTCACCTTGCCATGCATGAGCAGTCTAATGGTAAGGGTGACATTGAGCCCGCCTTCAATCACACCGGAGTCCATAACTGCAACAGCAAATCAGCTTTCAGTACAGAACTGAGGTCTTTGGTCACCAAGCTGGATCTAAGGAGTAGAGACAAACAACATTATACAAGAAAGATAATGTGGAAAGCATTGACTGTGAATGAATAAATGAAGAAAACATGTATAATAAGTGGTCTGTTAAGTAAGAATACCAAATCACTGCATACAGTACAGTATGCAGACTTATAGAATGTTAGAATGTGTTTAAAGGCCTCTGGAATATGTTTACCCAGTTCACTATGCAAGAATCTGATCAATTATGCCAAAGCAGAAACTAAGGTTCAGTCATAACAGGCTCCAACCACATTTCCCCAACCCCAACAACCGCAATTCCAAAAAAGTTTGGAAGATGCTGTGTAAAATATAAATAAAAAGACAATGCAATGATTTGGAATTCTCATAAAACAATATATTATTCACAAAAAAAAAAAACACTGAAAACAATTTTATGAAAAATATTATCTCATCTTGAATATGATGGCAGCAATAAATCTTAAAGAAGTTGGGACAAGGGCAACAAAAGACTGGAAAAGTAAGTGGTGCTAAAAAGAAAAGGCTAGCGGAACACGTTGCAACTAATTAAGTTAACTGACAACAAGCTCTAAAAAGAGCACCTTAGAGAAGCAGAGTCTCTCAGAAGCAAAGATCAGTAGAGGTTCAACACACTGTGAGAAACTGCAGCTTCAAATTGAGGTGCAATTTCAGCATAATGTTCCTCTATGTAAAATTGAAAAGAATGAATATTTCATCATCTAGCGTACATAATATCACCAAAAGTTTCCCAATATTTGGAGACTTCTCTGTGAACAAGGGAGATGGCCGTAAAACAATATTGGTTGCTGGTGGTCCTCGTCTTGCACTGCATTGCAAACAGGCATGATTCTGTAATGGAAATCATTTCATGTGCTCCATTACAGAATCATGCACAGTTCACTGTGCCATCCACAAATGCAGGTTAAAGTGCTATCACCACGCAAAGAACAAGCCATGTGTGAACATGATCAAGGAACTTCTCTGGGCCAAAGGTCATTTAAAGTAGAGACTGAGATAAAATAGAAAAATATTCTGTGGTCAAACAAATCTAAAACTGAAATTCTTTTTGTAAATCATGGACGCTGCATCCTCTGGACTAAAGAGGAGAGGGAGAGAGGAGTCCAACTTCTTATCAGCACTTAGTGTAAAACCCTGCATCTCTGATGGTTTGGGGATACGTTAGTGCCTATGATACTGGCAAGTTGCATATCTGGAAAGGCACCATGAATGCTGAAAGGTATATACAGGTTTTAGAGCAACTTATGCTCTACCCAGAAAACATCTTTTCTTAAGAAAGGCCTTATATATTTAAACAAGACACCGCTAAACATACTGCAGCTATTACAACAGTATGGCTTCATAGATGACCTTTCACAAACTGAAAATATTTGATGGATCATAAAACACAAAATATGACAATGAGAATCAGAATCCTTTATTAATCCCAGGCTAGAAATTGCAAAGAACAGTGTTGAGCGACCGGAATCCTGTATCAGACACGAATGGGACAACATTCCTCTCCCAAAGGTCCAGCACCTGGTCTCCTCAGCTCCCAGATATTTACGGACTGTACGGAAAAACAGGGGATGCTACACAGTGGCAAACATGGCCCTGTCTCAACTTTTTAGAGATGTGTTGCAGCCATCAAATTCAAAATGAGCTAGTAGTTTCAGGAAACAGTAAAATGTCTCACTTTCCACATTTGAAGATAGTTCTATGTTCTTCTGTGAATAAAATATTGCTTTATGATATTTTAAAAATCACTGAATTTGAATTTAGGAACTGAGGTTGTGTATGGCTGTACAACACATTAGCAAATATACGATGTTTACATATGATTTCCAAAAACAAATTCGTGATAAAACTGGGACATAGCTTATGCTAACGTTAATGCTTATGAACACTGACGCGCGCAGTGATGAATCAGAAAAATGTGGCCAAAGGCTTTTACTGTGCCAGCTAGTACTATACATTCATTTCCAGATATCGAAATGTTGCCTTTGTCCAATATCATGTATTTCCAAATAAGTGAATTGACATCTATGTTAGCTGAAAAACAGCATATGGCTTGAATGCTAAAGATACCTTTATCTTAAGCTAAGCATCAAGTTTAATCAACAAATGTGCGGACCTTCTCATCACCAGTCAGACCCAGGTTTCCTAAAACAAACACACACACATCTTCCCTATGAGAAAGAGATATTCAGCAGCTTACTCAGTTGTGCTGTTTAGTTTACGATCAGACCATTTAACTATTAAAGCTAGTTTTAAGTCTGCTAGCCATTTAGCATTTTGGTCCCTGGGAAATGAATGGAGCATGCGTGCGCTACTTAGCACAGCGAGCTAGTTGGCTGAATTCGTCAACGTTACCAACGGCTGGGCACTTATCAATAGTCTTCAAGGCAAAGTAGTTGGCCCCAGTTTTAATAAAGGACAGAAAGTAGCTCTGTAAAAGCGGCATTAAAATGAAACTCCCCCGCAGCTAGCCAAGCGAGTGAAATCATTCAGCACGGAGACTGCGTGCTCATCATCGTGCGGCCTGTTAGCAGCAAGCCGCGGTAGCTGCTAGGCGCGATTTCTTTCCGCTACTTCTAATCATGACAACAAATAACCCAAAAAAACAAACCCCAGCAAACATTCAAATAAAACTCACCTGATTCGTGCGCTGGTAAGTGATCGGGGGGAGGGTTGGGGTTGTAAGGGTAGAAGGGGAGAGGTTCGGGAGGGTAGAAACCCGGGGGAGAGTTTAGAAAGGACTCGGGGAAGAGGGAAGAGTGATGTGAGATCGAGCTCCACTCCTTTACACAAAGACAACAAAATCACGACCTCTGAACTTTCACTCCCCCTTTCACTCATCACTAACCCCCCCTCCCTGAGTCCAACCCGAAAATGTTCCTTAAAGCACGTCACAGCTGTACCAGGTTTGTGCGACATGGCAGGTTATACGAAAGGATATTAAAAATTAGAGTTATATATGACAAACATTCATAAATTAATTTGAAACAGGAGAGGCCCGTCTATGAAAATGACTGATGTATTTGCTTTCAAATGGTTGTGCACACATCTCTCAACTGTCAAAAGGGTTGAGAGATTTGTTTAGGATTTGTATTTCTATTTAAAAGCATGGATAAAACACTTATCTAAAGAGCCGCTAGTGGGCGTGATGCAACTTAGTTCACACACTATCAGGGGTCTCAAACCTGCGGCTCTTTTGCCCATCTCCAGTGGCTCCAGTGACTTAGACCAAAAAAAAAAAAAAAAACCAAAGGC
>VUQH01007047.1:11606-27998 GCA_015106775.1 Etroplus canarensis | reverse complement strand
ACACCAAAAAAAAAAAAAAAAACCCCAAAGAAAAAAAAAAAAAAAAAAAAAAAAAAAAAAAAAAAAAAAAAAAAAACAACGCCGCTGGATCGTCAGTTAGCGATCATGAAAAACAAGGCCACCGGATTGCCAGTTAGTCTCATCTGTGGATGGAGCTACAATGGCGTCTGGTCGTCCTCAAACCTCCAACTTACGAACATGAACACCACCGTCCCGGTGTCCACAACACCCGAACACCCGAATACCGGGTCAGAACATGGACAATCACAGGGGAACAAGCACCACCTTGGTTCTGGAGTGGCTGCGCGCTACCGTCGCGCCGCCATCTTGGCAAATAAATTGGGTGATTAATACAAATGTAAATAAATACACAAGTAAATTTAAACAAATGACAATTTATGTTGCACTTTGTAGCTATTTTATATTTATAAAATTTTCAATATTTTGTATTATTTTTGTAACTTTTATGCAATTATTTTATTAAGGAATTTATTTCCTTAATTTTCAAACTACAGGAGTTTTGGTCTTTCATAAAAGGAAGCTTTAAACATGAAGCTCAGGGCACTTTATCAAATGAATTGAGGTATTTAATGTCTCTACAAACATCACTGCCAGGGTTTTTATTGTTTTTTACAGTATCTGCATTTCCATGTTTTAACAGAATGAATAAAAAATATCAGTAAAAAAAGACCAATGAGTACAATTAAGTCACTAGTTAAGAAAACATTACTTCTTTTAAAAAAGAATGAAATTCTCACAAAGCAGTACACTTACTATTTGCCAAAATTAACATTTTAGGACAAGAGACTTTAAATGGACTTCAGTTGGACTGATAGCGACCATTGTAAGAAATTGCTCCATCTAGTGGTCACTCCAGGAGGCTCCACATTTAAGGAGGTTCATATTATCATAAGCCTCAAATTAAGTGCAGTTTCCTTAAACAACAGTTTCATATTCATTTTAATCAAAACCTTTGAGTTCAGACAAACATTCTGCTTTTCCTAAGATGCAGTCGATTATATATATTTCAAGTGTGTTTCCAGTGATTTGGGTCACAAGATCAGACAATAGTTTGTTTTAAGGCGCCATAAGCCAAAAAGGCTGGGAAATAATCCCAATGAATAGGATTCAGCCAGTTAGCGTGATCAAGGTTTGCGCGCCAGCCAGTAGAAATAATTCACAATCATCGTAACCTCTGTTTCCGGAGAGGACACCTTCATGACAGACATCAACCTGGGATAAAAGACCAAGAGACAGAATAGTTTAATATGATTTATAATAACTTCTAGATGACTGATTAAGTGAAGTAGTAAATTAACTAAAACCTCCACTGAGCCTCTATCCTTCATTAAATTAGGCAAACATGCAGGTCAAACTCTGTCAAGAGACAGAGAGCAAAACTGTGTGTAAATCTTCCTGAACTTTAACAGTAATTAAATACAATGTCATACTTTTTTATTTTTTTATTTTATCCATGTAAAAGTTATGGCTCAGCACTTCTCCTCCATATATTGTGCTTGCTGAGCTATTCTGTTCTGTCACTGGCCGAGGGAATTAATGGTGGCTATATTATCAAAGCAGTAAAAGCCTTCAACAGTTAAGCTTAGTCAAGCAGTGTTTGGCTTTTCTGATTAATGCCTGAGACTGTGCCCGTATTCAAAGTCGAATTTCAGTGGGTTTGATTGTCATAAATGATTTAAGCAGGGGAGACAGATCAACGTTCAGTGCCAGGCGAAGGGAGATGAGAGTTAATGTTTAGACTTGCGAAGGTTAATATCTCACTTGTTCCTGATGTCGTTAGAGAGACGTTCAGCCTCAGCAGGGTCCTTTATTTTCAGTTTCTGGTAGCTGGAGAAGGTCTCTATCATGCCTATATATCCATTCAACGACACGGTCCTTTTTATCCGCAGACACTCATTCCTGGACACATTTGAATGAATAAGTGAGTGTATTTAAATGTAACTGAAGCCGACTTATGGTGAAGCTACTCAGCACTCACCACTCTTTGTCCGGATAAGAGCAGGAGTTAAACATGTCTAAGTAGATCTTCATAGAGGATTTTCCTATATAGGGATCTCGGAAGGGAAGCAGGGCAGCATAAAACTAGTGCAAAAAGACAGAAAAGATACAAGCTGCAAAAGCAGTGCGTTTGTGTTTGAAAATCTACCCCAAATCATCTCTACTTTAACAAACGCTCTAAATCTACACATTAAGTTTTCAGATTTGGGGTGAACCTCTTCGCAGATGTCATTGAGCGCACTGGTGACATCTCCGTACTCCAGCTCCATATTCATGCTGTAACTCAGGAGGGCCAGGCAGCCACCAGGCCTCAGCACCCTATCGGCCTCCTTTAGGAACCGTTGGTGATCGAACCAATGGGCTGCCGTCATGGCAGTCACAAGGTCCACCTCTCCGGATGCAAATGGTAGCTCCTCTGCCGGACACTGTCTGTAGTTGAGGTGATCAGAGTGGGGATGAGAGTGAAATAGGAGATTAATGCCAGTGGAAAAGGACAGCTGAACAGGAGGAAAGTCATGAATACCAAAACATAGTGATACCGATTGTTCATAGTAGCCTGGGATGATCTTTAATCTAAAACCCCTGTCATGCCACTCATGTGCTCCTGTGCCTTCATTTACCTACTGAGTTTCTAAGGACACTGCAAACATGTCACAAGAATGACACAGCTAGATCTAATCTACGACATCACTTAACCACAGTGATTCTCAATTTCGCTTCATGTAATAAAACCAGAATGACCGATACTTCCTTTACTTACAGAAATGACCTAAAACCCCAAATGATTGAAAAATAAATTTCAGTGAACCACCTTTTCAACCCTGGTTTCCCCTGTACTACATTACCTTCCCCCTCACCTGTATGACACATTCGGAGGGTTGCTATTGGTTGACGCCACCTCTATCTGGGCGGCGCTGATATCAGTTCCAACCACTTTGGTGAAGTTTGGAGCCAGATGAACGGTACCTTGGCCTGATCCACAGCCCACGTCCACTGCAAGATGGAATGGTTTTGGTGTCTATGGGGACGACAAGTTGTTTCAAAAATTAAGTAGTGACTGCTCAGTGGTTTTAGGGTGTGGTCAACACCTAAGCAAGGCATTTAAACCACTAAATGACAGATAGAATCATAGTATTTGTTCAAATGCAATGAAGTACTGAAGCATAAACACATACCTGTTTCTCCATAAAGCTCATAATTATGTTGATCAGCTCGTGGGGTGCCACCCTGTACTGCAGGTAAGCCGTCGCATGATCTTTACCCTCAAAGAGCCGTACAGCCATGTTGCTGCAGCAAAGTGTGCTGGCAAAGTGTAAATGTGACTGAATACTATGACTTTGCACTCTGAGCTTGTCTTTATTTAACCACCAAGTTACATATTAACTGCCAGAACTTAAATAGTCCTGCCCTGCCTCCCCAACACACTACTGCTTGCTACTAAACTATAAGTGAAATACTGCACCTCCAGTTTGCCATGCATGGGCCATTGTCATTTTTTAATCATTCAACATACTCTCTCCAAATGATTTGACATGCGTATGCATGTGATGATGGAGATAACATTTATTACACAGATGATAATGAGGTCAAAGACACATTAACAGTCAGACATGAGCATTGACTTTAAAAATTAAAATGTGCAAAAAATATTAGCATGATTTTGATGAATTCAGCTCGATATAGTCAAAGATGTGTGTGATGCAGTTGTAGGCAGGAACAAAAAATACACTCCTACCACAAATTAAATGTTGTGGATTTGTAAGCTCGCACTTGCATGCAACAATCAGCAGATGGCAGTAAATGCTCACAGGAACATGAAAATGGGACTCTTGAAAATAAGGAAATATTTATTCTTCAGCAATTAATGTTTGCAGCAAGTTATATGATCAGTAATTGATCTCACACAGAATTATTTACTACATTTAATTAAACGTGTTAAACGTCACACTTTGGTTCCAGGTACATTTTAAGCCATTCAGCCAGTCCTGGCCTTGCATTTTCTGACCAATCAACAAGCATTGATCCTTCCCGTGTCTCTGCTCAGTATCTATTGCCAGATATGGGTTGCAATGAGGCTGGTGTTCAAAGTGGCGGTGAGAGTAGCAGTAGAGGGTGAAGAGGAGGTGGCGATAAGGTGTCCAACCCCTAACCCAACCATGCGGCTGTGTGCAGCCCTGCCTTGCGTCCTCCAATCAATCAGGTGTGATCAAACCTGTCAGCTGCACTCAATTCAAACTGCTCACTGCTGTATGTGTAGCTGAACCTTGGCAAACATATTTGGGAGGACAAAGCTGCGATCCATGCAACTGTGTCTACTGAGACCAATGCATCACCAAGTCTTTACCACCATGTCTTATTACGGTGTCCTCACACACACACACACACACACACACGCACAGGAATCATTAAAACACAAAGCCAGTGGAGTCAGACAAACAGCCTCACATATTGCTTTAATATCTGCAGGCAGTCCCGACACAGTAAAAAAGAGCTATGGGAGCGCTTCCATCGACTGTGACAAGCAGTGTTGCTAATGCAGCACAGGGAATTCTCCTGAAAAGCAATCACACAGGTAATCCACACCAGGAGGTGAATTTATTACAGATACTTTATTTAAACTGGGCTTTTTGATGAAAGCAGGTGAAGGGAGGAAAAAAATGATAATTTCAACCATGAAAAACAGTTGAGCATTTCCAAATTTGTGTGTAACAAGTCAGGAATTATGGTGAAAGCGATAAAGGCTCATGAGCATGTACAGTATAAATCTGAGAAATACATTTCGACCAAAAATAGATGTATGTGCAGTTGTAAATACCCATACACCGATTTCCTCTTTCTTCAGACAGTGTGAGTGCAGAAACACGCAGGGTAGGGGAATGGATAGATGGGGATTGAGTATAAAATCCCACTTCCCTGTGGAAATCTCAGCAGGTAGAAGCAGACTGCAGCTGTTGGATGAAATCCATGAATTTCGAAAACAGTCTTGTAGCCATGTTGAAAGCCATGCAATTTTTGAGGGGGGTGGGGGGGTTCTCATGGCTTTTGAATATGTTTCACAGACCCCTGATTCTTTCAGTACACAATCTGAAAGGAAGCATCAGAGAAACCTTCAAGTGAAAATGGTGACAGCCTCTAAAACTGTTCAGGAGCCATTTGGAACATCTGTTCTTCAGGTTAAATTGATCCTAGTCATGATCACAAACATTAATAAATATAGATTTGCTGTAGCCCATCTACTTCAAGGTTTGATGCGTCATGCATTCAAAGATGCTCTTCCCTGTGCTTTGGTTGTAACAAGGGTTGTAAACCCAGCAGTAGCCAGTGCCATCCTCTGGGGCAGGAGACTGAAAGTAGTGGACGCCAACAGACTCAACAAACTGATCTGCAAGGCCAGTAAAGTCGTGGAGGTGGATCTCGACTCTCTGACAGTGGTGTCAGAGAGGAGGACACTGTCCAAGTTAAGGACAGTATTGGGCAATCCTTCACACCCTCTCCATGACGTGCTGGACAGACACAGATGCACGTTCAGCAGCAGACTCATTCCACCGTGATATCTATCTATCTATCTAGAGTGACACCTTGAGTGGTTCTTTCATTGGCCATATCTTGAACATATTGTGTATAGTTTTTAACTGCCGAGTTATTTATGTTACATATTGCACTTTATACATATATGTGTTTGTATATTTTAATCTTAATTTTTCTGCCTTTCAGATTTATCTTATTTATATATAACTGAGTGTCTGTAACAAATATAATTTTCCTTCCGGGATTGATAAAATATTCTGAATTGAACTGAACTGCTGCGCTTTGGATATTTCCTGTTTTTTGGACCATTCTCTGTAAACCCCTGAGATCTTTGTGTGGGAAAATTCTGGCAAATCAGCAGTTTCGAAAATACTCAGACCAGCCCGTCTGGCACTAATAATCATGCCATGTTCAAAGTCACTTAAATCACCTTTCTTCCGCATTCTGATGCTCAGTTTGTACTTCAGCAGGTCATTGTACCCTTTGAGTTGGCTGATATTTGTGTTAATGAGCAGTTGAAGAGCTATACCTATGAACTGGTAGGTGTGCGTATGGCTTATCACCAAAATATTCTGTGAATTATGAACCTTTTTGAATTACATTTCATAAATTATGTTTCTTAAATGTAAAATTTGTGGCCAGTTTTTGGACAAAATAAAAAAAACTTTTTTGTTAGCATAATCAATTTGGTTATAGTAATTGTAAAATGTTTTCTCATTGTAAAATGTATTCATATGGAAAGCAAGAAGTATGGCTATATTAAAAAAAGAAATGCCTTATTTTATCCATTTTTTATTATGGTTGTTTAAACTTAATTTTTTTTAACTTAATCACTACTGTAACTACATTTTAAAGGTGTTTAGTAGAAGACTAGCTTGGAATTAGCCGTTAAGGTTGTAGTAATGATTTTACAAACAAACTTTCAAAGATTTTATGAAGTTTTGGGGGAAAACTATGTAGGATACTGTTTTTCCCATTAAAGGCATGAAATCAGTTGCACTTCTTGAAGAGAATAAAACAGAAGCCACGTCGTCCCTCACTTTTTTTACTGGGCCACCAGGCATTGTGCCAAACAGTGGTTGCAATCTCTGGTAGGATATGAGGATCTTAAATCTTCCACCATTAAAACTTCACTCGAGATACTCTGTGTTCTTAATAGCCACTTGTAAAAAAAAAAAAACACAAAAAAAACAAATATCGCAAGTATCGAGGAGATCTGGTTGACTCAGAGGCTGCATTTTTACAGCTGAGATGCTGGTTCTAAGATGCACTCGTACAGCTAATCCCACTCTCAGAGGAGAGCGGTAGGTATTGGCTTTGATGATAGAAATGGATTAAACAGATTACATTAAAGGCCAGTCTAATTGAACCAATCTATCCTGATTCTGCTGCTGTAAGATAAATGATGCGCAGGCCAGATAGCAGATATAGGTCGTGTGTGTGTGTGTGTGTGTGTGTGTGTGTGTCTGGATCTGGGTTTCTTAGTGGACATTTACAGGCTCACTAGAAAAATACAGCAGGAGCACTTTCTTCTTGCTGAAAGAAGTACCCTGATGAAGCTGGGGAGACATTCACATTCACACAAAATGTGTACAGTTCTGTTAATGTCTGTGTTTCTGTTATTTATTGTGGGGTTATGTTGATAATATGAACAATTACATCTACAGTACACAGTTGTCCTATCTATTTGCTCAATAATGTCAGTTAATAAAGTCCGCCTGTGTTTCCCAGGCTGATGTGTCCTCTGTTTTAATCTCTGATATGTTGTTGCTTGTGGGCAACTTAAAACTGATGTTGCAACACGTTGCAATATTATTCATCTAAATTCATGTTTTTCTCAATATTCTCCCATATTAGATTTTCTCAAAACATACAGACATGTGACCAAAACATCTAAATGGAACAAATTTGACAACCTTATGCTATTCTGGCAGTACTTTTTAAAAAATAAAAACAAACAAACAAAAACAACAACAGCTGTATTTTAGTCAACAAACTAAATGTAAAAGGTGGACGTAACTAACAAGTCTAAAAAGTCTGTTAAGCCTGCATTATTATGAATGGCCACCAGGGAGAGACTCCTCTGGCTGAAATAAAGATTGATTGTATAGAAGTCAATGAAAAATGATGATAATTCTGTCTTAATTTGCGACATCAGTAAAGACTTTCCAGGTGAGTGTTTAGTCTCACTTGGTAGTCTGAAGTCCTGTGGATTGCAACAAGATTTTAATTATGTAAATAACGGTCTCAATTGGAGTAAAAAAAATCAGAATAAACTAGTGTAAACACCAGGATGGTGAAAGTCAAAGTGTTCCACCATGAGGCTTTGCAGTGGAGCTAACTAAAGGGTGATGTTACATAAACATCCTTTAATTTGTGATCCATCATTGCCTTTTGATTCCTAACTTAACATTTAACTATTCCCTGTAAAATCTTCAGTCAGAAATTAACTTCAAAATAGAGCCTCCTGATTACTAAAAGATATAACTTAGGAGAGGAAAAGAAAAATTCAGAACATTTGGTTTTCAAGGTTCAACTGGATTTTAAAAGGTGGAAGTATCTTTTGAAAAATGGTTATGGATAATATAAATGTATAAATAGTGGGAATAGAAACATGCATAACCATCAGTACAACAAAGTGCTGCTAATGCACAAAATGAATTTCATTAGTCTGAGCTTCACTGCAGAGTTTTTAGTCTCCTATGATGCTCTAAATACTCTTTCAAAGGATTAACAATCAAAGGCATAGAATTAAAATAATGACAAAGGGCACAGAAAACCTGTAACTGTATGGCTACAAAAGACAAAATATTTAGTTACTGAATACAGTTTTTCCTCGATCTCTAAAGTGATTTTTCAGTCAAAACAAATTCTGCTTAAATGCTTATGTAAGGCTTTCCAGGACAAAAGAAGTCAATCTGCAGCAGCCTCTGCCTCTGGCAATAGAAAAGCATTGCCTTTAACTTTTAGATGGCTACCTCTGTGTGCGGGCTTGTTATTGAGAGTGTCCAGTTGAAGTGAGCGTGACAGGGTGACCTTTCCCTCCAACCTTGTTATCAACGTGAACTCGTTAGGCAGGACTGTTTAATTAGCAGTAGAATGGCAATCAGGGAGGAGTCGGAGACCTCTGTGGTTATAGACACGGATCAATGGTCTTCAGGGAGCCTTTGCACTCAGCAGCAGGGTACCTTTAAGCATGCTTGTGCATGTAAGATGTTAATGCATACTTACCTGCATGCATTTATTCTATTATTTCAACTCTTTCTTTTGACGTTGTGCTTGCTTTTAAAATTAGAAGGGAACAGCCAGTATTTTATCACAAAACCTAAAAACATGGATGTAATTATTATTCTTTTTGCAAAAACGTGCCCTGAGATTGTGGTATTTACAGCCAGTTTCTAAGGATGTCTGATGCAAAATAGGGATAAAAATAAAAATGATGAATGGAAAAGCTTACTACAAGATTTTGGAACATGGCTGCAGGGATTTCCTCCCATTTAGCCATATGAGTATTAAGTCAGTCAGGCTACAGTGATGTTGGATGAGACCAATAAGGTGCAGGCTCATATTTGAGGTTCCAATTCATCCTACAGATGCTGGATAGGGTTAAAGTGAGTGCTCTGTGCAGGCTAATCAACAGCCACACTGAACTGAAAAAGATATTTCTTTATGGAGCTAACTTTGCTCACATGTTGGTAAGGGACCCCAACAGCCCCAAACTCATAAGCAAGGGATGTCCACATACTTTTGGCCTGCCAGTGTGGGCTTTATTGCTGGCTTTACAAATGCCATGCCACCTGTGACGGCCAAATAATATCCTTCCTGCCACAATAGCTGGAAACGCCACTGTGAGACTAATATCACACTTTTATTGAAAGCCGGGTTCAGTGGAGAACTGATAAAACAACCCTGGTTGACATGCAGACATGCAAAGACACACTCTCAAAAGAGTGTGCAAACACGCGTGTGTTTAAACTCGCGCGCAGATACACAAACATTCAGGCGGAGAAATGTGAGTCAGGAGCCAAGAGCCGCTGCACCTGGTGAGATCCAAGTGAAAGTGAGAGGCACAAAAAAAAAAAAGAGCTGAACGCTCAGGTCTGTTGATCTATTTTTACCGCAGAGCAGAGGGCAGAGGGGTAGAGAGAGAGACAGAGAGGGAGAGAGAGAGAGCTTCCTGCATAATGCATGGCCCTGTAGAGCAGCAGTGGCTTTTACACTGCGCTCTCTCATCGGGCTTCCAGGTGCCTGTGCTGTCTGTCAAACAAGCAGCATATAGAGGAGCCAGGTGCTCTCACATGATTCTCTGGTTGAGCTGGCTCAGAGCAAAGGACCACCAGTCTATCCACATGCTCAGTCACTCTCCAAACACAAGATCTTACCTGTAGTCTCATTCAGACTATCTCTGAAGTGGTAGAGTGTTCATAAGCTGGAGGAGAAAATAAGTAATGATTCATGCAGAGCCTGAGTTGGAATGGGATAAGATTCTTGGAGCTTGTATTTTGGACAGACAAGACATTTATTTATTTATTTATTTTTTGTGGTGGCAACTCATAAATTGAACTCAGCTCAACTCCAGATTTAATCTTCAACAGTTATGTGATGAGACAAATTCGATAGGGAGGTGCAAGACTCAATAACAAAAATACTACAATGAGTTTCAGGTACGAAGCAAGTCAAGCTGGTCCTAAATCTGCTAATCAGTGGTGGGCAGTTTAGATGTTTTTCATAGGTTTCTAGAGGTATGAAGTGACCCCATACACAGCCACTTTGGAGAGCCTCAGCTTTTTCCAAATGACGAGCAAAATGAACAAAAAGAAGAGGATCTAAACGCTCCCACCTGACAGCCAATCAGAGGCATGCTAGCTAGTCCCAACCCATTCTACGTTGTATCCAAAGCATTGGACCACCTACATGTTATGTGTACAGGAGCTTTTATGGTATCCCATTCTAAATCGAGAGGCATTAATACGGAGTCGGGTACTCTTTTGCAGCTACAACAGTGTCTGCACATCTGGGAAGGCTTTCTACAAGATTTTAGAGTGTGTCTGTTGTAATTCTTGCTCATTCATCCAGAAGAGCATTTGTGAGGTCACACACTGACTCTGAATGAGAGGGCCTGGCTCTAGTTCATCCCAAAGGTGTTAGATGGGGTTGAGGTCAAGGCTCTGTGCGGCCCAGTCATGTTCCTCCAGACCAAACTCATCTACCCATGCCTCTATGGACCTTGTTTTGTGCATTGCAGCACAGTCATGCTTTAACAGAAAATGGCCTCACCCACACTCTTCTCTCAAAGCTGGAAGCATAGAATTATCCAAAATGTCTTGGTTAGCACTGTCACCACATTGCTTTTTCATAGGGATTGTTATGGATAATATGTCTTGATATTTTAGTGTCCTCATCTTTAAAATATAAATTGAATCATTAAAAACTGAATTGAATCAAATGTCATATTATCGGTTCATTTTGTCTTTTACAGAATTTAAAACAAAGGGGACCAGATTTGCCAGGGCAGCTTAGTTCAAGTGTGAATGAGTGAGTGTTTAGAATTTTGCCAGATCTAGTTTAATTCTTGTTTACTCTCATGCCATATTGCTTCAAGGGATTTTAGAAAATTGCCTTTAGAGCTTAACAATAGAAACACAAATTGTGTTTCCCCTCTTTTTTCCCCATTTACTGTCATATGTTGTTAAAAAATCAAAAATACCTTTTTCCATAAAAAAAAGAAAGATTTGATTTGGCAGCAGGCCATCTGAGCATTCCTAAAGGGGGGGTTGGGTTGCAGTTCGGCATCACAAGGAGGGAGACTAATGAAAGCTTGATGAGGATGCTTCTCTGAATCCACCAGCATGATTAGGCTTTAATTACAGAGGGCCACCTCGACATATTCCCGATAATTGGAAACACCTAAGCACTTGGCTGTCCATGGCATGGAACCAAAGAATCCATGGCTCACAACCCCTTGTAGGACAAAAACCTCATTTGGATTTTAGATGATCTTCACTCTGTGTAGGATGTAGATTTTGACGCTGAAGACTTTGAAGGCCTGACTTTACGGATATCAGCTGCTAAGTAGTTTATAATCTTAGTCAGAAGTTCGTGTTATCATTGGGGTTGGTGGCAGAGTGCACTGATGGTTGGAGCATGGAATATGATAGGAAGAGGGAGGTTTTAAACTTGTTGCAGCTTCCCAGTATGCAGGCATCTCCACACTGCCAGATGTGACAACAACAACAACCCTATAAGGCTGCCAGACGCCTACAAGACACCCACAGGCATTGGCAGCTCCCTCGGTGAAATCTATTGCACAACCTTATGAAAAAAGGGCTTTATATTCTACTGGTTAGGTGAATCACTGGCTTACCTAAAGAATGAGTTTTTTTTTCTTTCATTACAGACGCTTCAATTCAGCACTTCACATCATTTATACCCTCTTTGAATGACAGGAGCCATGGCTCAGTCATTGTATATAAAACAAAGACAGCGTTTCTGAAATGTGCTCAGGTGTTTTGTGGGTGAATAGCGGAGCAGAGACGCAGATGATTCAAGGGCACACTCATGTGTCTGCAGGATGCTGAACAATGACACAGTACGCTCGAAAAAAGAAACTATTCTGTGGTTTGAATTTTTTATCATGAAATGTTACATTTTTCATTTCAGGTTTAATTTCCAATTCAGAAATAGCTCTTTTTTTAGCGCCTTAATGTTCTAGTCTGCGAAATAATTTAGAATTTAGCTGCCTGATACCTGGAAAACCAAAAACTAAGAGCTATTTTGTTCATACAAAGTACACGCTTTTCATGGTTGACAAGCATGTACCAGAGTTCATGCTCATGTAAAGATCAACGCCTTTTAATAAAAGCATAAAAAATGATATATATGACATTTTTACTACATAGTTAAATACTTATGAAGAATAACTTAACAAGCTATTGTCATGGGATGATTTAGTTCTTATCAGATTTAAACTGATGTTATCTTTGACACATGAGAGCGAGGGGACAGGGTGACAGAATGCTTATAACCAAGCATTCAGCAGCTTTGTTTATCAGCTAAGTTTTCCTGTTATTCGGATTATTCTGGTTGGCATCCCTGGTGCAATTAGCTGGATAATAAATCCACTTAATTCACAGACAGTGTTATCAGAACAGCAGAAAACACATAGAATGTGCTCTTGTTTAATTCTGGATTTTCAATTCTGTGTGATCTGACCTGGTTTGAGGCTACTGTGGCCCAAATTATTGTTGGCCTTTCATTAGGTTCATCAGATTAGGCCCCATTGTGAATCCTTTTCTTAGCCTCTGGTATGGCTTGAGGGGTAGTATGACCTGTTGGTAAAGCCCCCGCTTTGGTTCAGACAGAGATATCTCAGTAAATACTGGATGGATTACAATAAAATTTTACAGACATTCATTTCTTACTGGCTTTTTCCCTTAACTTTTCCTTTAGCTTACCTGTAACTTACCCTTTTTCAGTAAAGTGGTGTAGGTGCTGTTGCTGGTGCAGAGAAAGTTCAGCCCCCGTTTCACTCAGAAGCCTTAAACTTATCAGAAGTTGGGGTTATTTCTGTAGGAAGAAAATTCTGGAGGCTGTGACTTGCTTTAGCCCTCCCTTCACCACTGTCATCAGTGGCTCCACATTGTGGCAAAAGATTCTGTAACTGAGGCCAGACTGATGCCAGTTTTTTGGCACCAGTACCAGTCTTATACGCTTTCCACTGATACAGTACCAGAACTTATGTAGAGAAATTTCTGCTTTTGGTTCCTTTTAAGAAGCAGCTGCAATTTCAACAGGTTTCAGAACAAACTGTGCTTTAAAAATGTAGCATTAGGCAGCATTATGTAGCGGACACTGCAATGGAATGGCGATTTGTCCAGCTTGTGCCCTACTTCTTGCCCTATAAAAGCTGGGATAGGCTTCAGTAACCCCTACGACCCTGAACTGGATAACCAGAAGGAAATGGCACTTACAGTGTGGCCTACGCAATTCAGTTCAATTCAATTCAATTCAATTCAATTCAATTCAATTCAATTTTATTTTATTTATACAGCACCAATTCACAACAAACTTTGCCTCAAGGCACTTTTCACTTACAGTATTATAGAGAAAACCCCAACAATCAGACAATCCCCTATGAGCATGCACTTGGTGACTGTGAGAAGGAAGAACTCCCTTTTAACAGGAAGAGACCTCCGGCAGAACCAAGCTCAGGGAGGGGCAGCTATCTGTCTCGACCAGTTGGGGGTGACGGGAAACAGAAGAGAGAAAGGAGAGCAAAGAGAGACACAGACTATGGGAGAGAGAAGACAACATTTGTGAAAGTGAAAAGAGGTGGGTGGAAAAGAAATGCCCAGCGCATCATAAGAAGCCCCCCAGCAGCCTAAACCTATTGCAGCATAATGAAGCCCTAACTATAAGCTTTGTCAAGAAGGAAAGTTTTAAGCCTAATCTTAAATGTAGAGAGGGCGTGTGCCTCCCAAATACAAACTGGGAGCTGGTTCCACAGGAGAGGGACCTGATAGCTGAAGGCTCTGCCTCCCAGTCTACTTTTAAAAACTTTAGGAACCACAAGTAGGCCTGCACTCTGAGAGTGAAGTGCTGTATTGGGAAAATATGTTACAATGAGGTCTTTAAGATAGGATGGGGTTTGATGTTTTGCTGCCAGCATTCATAACTGTGTGCCTCGGCCCGACGTTTAGTTGCATTGCTATGGAGGCGCATGTCAGGTTATGGCATAGGGTTTCAGAAGGTTTTGTGGCTATGGTATACCTATAGATACTGTCACTTCAACACAGAAACACAAATCCACTTTCAGGGAGGTCTGGTCTCTTCTACTGTCGCTGCTAACTTCAAACATTGCCACTGCTGTTGTTTTAAATTTGTCATCCCTCAGGGTCCCCCAAGTGGTTGTTTCCCTTGCCTAGTGGCAAGCAGTGCCTCTGGATTAAGGTGTATAGCTAGCTTTGTGTTGGTGCATTTGAAGAACCAGCCTGTCATTTTGACAGGTTTGAGAAATGAAATGTTACCATAAAAAGCAGCAATTTCTCTGGGGAGAAAATCAGGATCACCAGAATCTGCGTGCTTCATCTGCCAGTCACTGGTGAATTTCTTGTTATAGCCCCTCCCATAGCCGCTGACTTTGGTGGGTCCAGTGTTAGGAAATGTGTTGAACCAATTCAACATCAGGCACCATGCAACGTGAGGCAGCGGGAACATCTTAGTGTGAAAAGGGGAATGGGAAATTGATATTTGTGGTTTTCAGTGAAATCCTTTGGATTACCAAGAAATTGGGTCCAGACATTCATGTTCCCTACATTGTAAGGTTAAGAAGTAAATTTTTAATTTGTTTAACAACTATGACATTCTCATTAGGCTCGGTTAAATGCAGCTAAAATCTCAGCAATTGCGTTACCATCATAAGCCGCTACAGGCATTTACTGTAATTCTGAAAGCAGCAGAGTTAAACATACCCATAAAAAAGGTTGCCCATGCCCCACAAAAATAACAGGAAACTGTATGATGGCATATTTATGGATATGTGCTGATGGGAATGTGGTTCTATGGTCCTTTCTCTGTCAGAACACATTAAGACCATTTAGCACTGCTGTGAACTCACATACAACCTCATTTTCATCACATGGAATGAAAATGACGATTGAAAAGCGTTCCTGGGCCGCATGACCTTTATTGAAAAATGACTCTATGCTTTCTAATTTCATAACATGTCTCTGCGATTGACATAGTAGGTGTATTTAGGTAGATAATACGCAGCCTGTCTGTAATTAAAGATAAAAGAACATTAAGTTCGACAGATACATGTAAGCTTCTTGATGAGGGTGCCCATTTCAATTAGGGAGCATTAAATGAAACAAAAAACCTTATGGGAGTTTCTCACTGCCAGACCCAAGGAGAATTAATACGCTGCATAGGGCCATTTACCAGGGAGTAATTACTCCCTAATTAGCCATTAGTTATTCGATTAGCCTTTTATCAGCTAGTCATGGTCAAAAGGCAGGAATAGCGGATAAGTCATCACCTTGGTTGGTACCAGATATAATTAACATGCCGTAGCTCCCTTGAAGGGAGACAACGAGAATGTGCATTCAGGCAAAGTGAAGGTATTCTGGCCCATCTCCTGTGTTTGATCAAAAGAAACGATAAATCAAAGCCTTTTTAACTCATCCAAGGGTGGTTTGCTGCAAATAGCAGAACTAGGAGGATGTAAATTAAATTACCTGCCCACTTTTACTCAGTTGGTTTGTACATTCAGCTGTAGCAATCCCAAATCATTCAGTCCTTATGAGCGCTCTGGGTTGGTGAGTAGAAAAAGCGAGAGGGTATGTGAATGCACTCTGGGTGTGTATTGTCAGCAATCTGAATGGCCCTGTGATTGAGACTTGATAAGAAATCATAAAATATTCTATGTGAAGATGGATGATTAGGTGCATATTGTTAGCGCATAAAACTGTCATTAACAGACCAGCCAAGAACCATGAATACTCCATGCCAAACTGCTTCTACCATTTATTACACATAATTACATTCTTAAATAAAAACGATTCACCGAACAGTTCCTTGCATAGAGATATTACAATACCAATTTAAAAAAGGAATTATGAAACAAACCGGTAACAAAAATAAATCTTTCTCATTTTTCCATAATAAAGAACATTATCGTACCCATACATCATAATATACAAATGATAAATTTGAAACACTTTTTTACAGAGAAAGAAAAGGAGAAAGACAACAGAGGAAAAAGGAGGAGAAGGGAGGTGGAGGCAGAGGTGGCAGGTGGGGTGGGATTGGGGTGGGGGTGGGGGTGGGGGGTCGGACAGAGGAGAG